>JACCIB010000535.1:0-128698 GCA_018906965.1 Philotrypesis tridentata
CATAAGTTTTAAGATCTGAAAAACTGGTTGCACCTGTAACTCTATTTAGTATTAATTTTAAAAAGAATCGTTCACTATCTTTTGGTGACACTATACGTAATCTTCCTATTGCATAATTTTCTTTTTCTTGTAATCGTTTTACCCATGATTTAGTTTGTAAGTCAAATCGATAGTATCTGGGTATATTAACATATCTAATATTTCTAGCAAAATTGTCAATTTTATTTAAACTGAACCATGCTGTGAGAGTGGTACCTCTATGCTTAGAAATTGCTTCAGTTTCTTTGTTTTCTTCAAAAACGATGTTTTGTTGATTTTCTGTATGAACAGCTAAAGGTATAACTGCTACGATTTCTACCGCATAAAGGATATTCTTGTAGTCGCCATGCTGCTTCCATAGGACTCAAGTATCTACCATTAACAAATTGTGTAATTTCGTCATATATCAAATGCTCTTTTTCTTCATCTACTTTCTTTAATTTACAATAAGCCATATCTCCCCCTTTATGAATATAGTCGAAAATATATTTTACACTTTGAATGGAATAGCAGTACTCTACATTTATATGACATTAATACTTTTTCAGTAAAAATTTATTGTACGGTACAACCATTGAATTGTCAACAGGAATTTTTATATTACTATTTTGTTACGATACACGTGATTTGCTGAAATGTTATTATCTCTTTTATATAATGGATAACCGCTTTTCTGAAAGATAGTTGTTGTCTGAAAGTTTTTAGGAAATTTGCTTTTACATTTTTATTTTTGTCCATGCAAGTAGATTTTTCTGTGTGAGGACCGTGCAACATGTGCTTAATTACCAATTTACGTAATGTATCGTCTTCACTCGGAATTTCTGCTGATATGTGTTTATCAATAGCTGCAGGTGTTAGCAATTTATCTTTAGGATGCAATGTTATGACTACATGCGCATGAGGTAAACCTCTTTTTTGAAATTCAATTGTATAAATCCAAGCAATAACTTCACCAAATAATTTATTTTTCGTAACATCATTTAAAATAGAATTAAATTTAGCAAAAAATAAACGGACTGTAATATTTGGAATGTCGTTGGGTGTAGTATTAGGTGGAAAATTTTTAAGAACTTGTTTAAGTTCTTTCCATTTTGGATTACACGTTATTGTCATAAATATGTCAATTTTCGAATCAACACTTCTGCATATAGCCATTGCATCCTGATAATGCTGTTGCATATATCTTGGACTACCAATGTATGTCGATGGTAAAATAAAAATATTTCCTATTCTCTCTTTATCAAAATTACTTGATATGTTTGATGCACTACGCATAACGTGATCAACTAAACCTTGATAACATTCAATCCTTAACTGTTTCTGATTGTTTCTAAAAAAATTCATTCTATTACTTTCAACCATTACATATGCATGTATAAAAAACTGTTGAGTTAATCTTCCACTATATAAGAGGGGACTAAAATCTGAATTTGGTCTGTATGCTAATCTGTATGAATAATATTGTAACATTGTAAGCTTTTCTGAAGAATTTGGATTTTTTGTATAACCTATACTCCATCCTAAATCACCATTTGGAAATAACAATGGAAAAACCATAGGGTCAACATGATGTGATAATTTATTCAAATACGTCATTTCAATTTCATGATCTTTCGATTTACATTTCGGATAAATACATAAATCATAATCGTGAGGTATTCCAGATTTAGAGACGATAATTGCGCCACATTCAGCTGTTAATGGTTTATTATACCTATGTCTATGTTTATCGTTTTTTGAATAAAGTAAAGCCTATAATTTGGTAGCTGTTTAATATTTGCTAACTGATTCAAATACTTGTACTTTTCAGCATATAGATTTTTATTTAATACTTCAGTTAATGTCTGTAAATGTTCTTTACAGATGTTTTTGTTTTTTTGTAATCGTTTTTCAATTGCAATATCATTATCGTAGATATACAACTGGCCACAGGATTCGTTTTTACTTTTTGAATTTATGAGAAAGGTTGGTGTTGAGTGACTTACTTGACCTTGAATTTTAAGGTTGTATATAGCTTTTTGATTTTTTTTGAACTGAACATTAGCATTGAAAGTTACAAAACAAAATGCATTATTATAGTATCTAATAAACAATCTATATAATTTATCAGTCATAAGCAAATCCTGTAACTTATGATTGTATATCATTGGAGATAAACAAATTTTGCCTTTGTGACAACATGTTGATTTTTTCTTTTCCTCTTTCCAGTAAACAGCTGAACAGTTGTCACAAACGAAATTCATTTCACCAAAAAACGATACATCACTTATGTTGTAAACTTTTGGTTTTTTCCTCAAAATTTTGTTTTCGCTATCTTCTAATATACGTTTCTTGTTTCAATAAAACATTTGTAGTCTTCCCAATTAGTTACAATGTTATTTACTAAGTTTTGCTTTACGGCATAATAAAATCTTTCCTTATTGTTCAAAAACAAGGAAAAACAGCGAAATAAACTATTTTCATCGTCTAGAATTTTAATTTTTGTAATTTCTTTTTCTTTATCACATTCATTTGAATTAATTGATAATTGACTGTTGATTGATCGATTTGACTTATCTTTAGAATTCATGCAGCTAATTATATCATAGTGACCTGAATTTAGTTTACCAGACAGCAATAAATTTAATTTAGAATTATTGGATTTATTTCCAAATTTGATAACTGATTTTGTATTAACGTCATTAATAGATACGTCAACGTTATAAAGATCTGTAAAACTACGAATTTCTATTCCAGTTCCATAAATGCCAACGCAAGACATGTATTGAAAATATTGATCACTATTGTCAATGTCTTTGTAGTAACTGTTACCGATTACAAACCATTTATATACATCCCATTGGTTAATAACGTTTTTTATTACCTGTTGTCTTAGTTGAACATGAAAATCTGGATTATTATATAAATAATAAGAAAAACATCGAAATAAACAATTTCCATCGCCTTTAATTTTAACTTGTAGATTAAATTCATTTGAAGAATTAAGTGATGATTGTTTGTTATTTATTTGATTTGACTGTTTATTAGAATTAACACAGCTAATTACATCATAATGACCTGAATCTTGATTACCAGATAACAATAAATTTAATTTAGATTTACTGAATTTGTTTCCAAATTTGATAACTGATTTTGTATTAACATCATTAATAGATACGTCAACGTTATAAAGGTCTGTAAAACTACGAATTTCTATTCCAGTTCCATAAATGCCAACGCAAGACATGTATTGAAAATATTGATCACTATTGTCAATGTCTTTGTAGTAACTGTTACCTATTACGAACCATTTATATACATCCCATTGGTTAATAACGTTTTTTACTACCTGTTGTCTTAGTTGTAAATGAAAATCTGGATTATTATATAAATAATAAGAAAAACATCGAAATAAACAATTTCCATCGCCTTTAATTTTAACTTGAGAACTACTTTTCATTTTAATAAATGTAATATTGTTACCAAATTATGTATATTTTATATACTAAAAAATTAAAAAAGTGATAATTATTGATATCAGACCTGTTGCTGCTGTTCCTCTTTTTATATGATACTGAAGTAAAATATTGGAGTTACTACGGTAATACTTGAGTCAGTGTGAATAGTTACTGCGTTATCAGTTGTAGCACCATGATAACCATGCAATCAACGAGAATATAAGCGTATCTGCAAATATATTTATGTAAGCAAATGGTTGGAGGTGGGGTAGATAGGAACACTTATGTATAGTTACAGTGTAACAGTAAAAGAATAGTGAAATTACTATTTTACTGAAACAAAGAAAGCTTAAGTAAATATTTCCGCCAGTTTTGGAGCAATAATTGCCCTAAAACTGTAGCATTTTTACCTAAATTGGAGTAACTGTTGCAGTATACCTCTACTCTACATTCGGTTGGATTTTTTTATTTTCTTCGTTATTCTGTAAATTGTTATTTACAATGAAAACTTCGAAAATATACATGATGATACATCTAAGTATTAATTTCTACAAACCGAATTTAGAAATATTTCACAGGCACTTATTAATGTATTTAAATCCATTAACGGTTCTTCTAAAATTGTGATATTGTTTAACTGTTTTACTCTCAGAAGAAAAGTTTTTCCTGTACATTATTGTTAGTTAATATATTTTAGTATGATATTATTATAAACAAATATAAATTTACTGAAAAAATGTTTTAACCATTTTCTTGTAAATCTCCAATAATTTTTAATTTTTTTCCACGTTCAATGTGTACTTTTTCTGAATGAATTAATAAAACGTCTAATTTATAAGTTCCATCAGTAATGCATCCGAAATATTCTGATTTTGTTCTACTGTTTTTGATCACAAACATATTTCGCAAATATCCAGAAATTTCTATACAATATTAAGACATTAAATAATGTATATATTACATTTTATTATACCCCAAAACTAAAATTTTTACTTATCAATCCTTTGTGCTGTGGTATATTTTGAAATTGACATTCTTTGATAGTAGTATTATTATTTGAAACTGTAAAAGGTCCAAGCATTGTTATAGAACTATAATTTTGAAGAGTTAATTCAAACGAAACATTTCCTTTTGTATATTTCTTAGCTTTTCCGACTAACAAATTTTCCAATAAAAATTTCTAGAAATGTATTCAAAAACTTTTTATCGTGTAAATATTACTAAAATGTAATTAAATGTAGATCCAACTTTATAAGATTACACTTACATTATTTAATTTTATTTCAGAAGCAAAAGACTCAATATTTTCACCGTAAATATTACATTGGATAGATAAACCATCATTATTGTTAGCTACAAACTTAAACAATTTAAATTCTTTCTGAGTCATACTATTAACAAATGTTTCTTCTGCTGTAATCTCATCTACATATGCTACAATACATCTAAAAAACAAATTTAAAGAGATGTAAAATCTATATTACAAAAAGTCTGTATAAAAACTTGTAGTCAAATTAATTCACTCACGCAGACTTATCTCCTACGATAAATTTTTTCATATTTTCAGAACTTGTAAATGGAATAATTTTTCTTTTTTTAGTGAGTGTTTCTGATTCAAAAGTATTCTGTCTTTTTTCACTCATTTTGCTGTAAACAAATTTTAAGATGATTCTGTAGTTTATAAATTTACATATATTGATATAAACATATTTACTTTTTGATGTAGTTGTTCATGTCGTTTCAAATTGTCTAATCTATTTATTTCTTTGCCACAAAAACTACAGATATGATGTTCTATATGTGAATGACACAGAGCGTGTCTTTTTAAATGATATATTCTTTTAAACGCGCTATCACAAATATTGCATTTGAACAATTTTTCTAATGCATGTTCTCTAAGATGTCGTTGAAAGTGCCTTTTATTTTTTATAGTACAGCCACAAATGTGGCATAATATATTATTAATGTGAGCCGTTGATAGATGATGCTCAAACATTATGTAACAGTTGAATAATCGTTTACATTTTGTACATTTCATTGTTTTAAAATGGAATTTTCAATTTCGAACTAAACCAGCCACGGAGTATGTAAATATAGGTCTCTATGCCACACTACATAAAGAAAAAATGTCTTCCTCGCTGAATTTTCACTTGATCTCATATGTGCGAGTATAATTATAGACATGCAAGCGTTAGCCGACGCGACAGTTACACATGAGAGACAGAGGCTACAGAAAAAGAGGAAGAGTACTCCCCGAGGTTTACCTTGTATGATGCTATGTATCCTTGCATTCCTTAAATGCATTGGCGAGTATACTATTACTATACATGAATTAAAAAACGCTTACTTACCTGTAGGTTGTACTTGTAGATTGTAAGATGAAAAGTTATATAGTGACGGTCGACGATTGAGTATTATTGCAGGTTGATAGGGACAGAGGGATACGGCGAATGGAAAGCGATGGAGTGCGGAAGAAATTGCACGCAGGCAGTTGCTGTAAAGAATGTTAATTAATTAAGGTAGTAGTGTTAATATGTTAAGTAATTAGAAATGTTAATTAATTAAGTTCTGCGTCACGTTCGTACATAAAATCAAAGCGAAAAAATAAAATCAAAACAAACCATGATTCGCTGGCTGGTAAGACGATGACTCACAGATCATATAATATAATGTTTAGGTGCATTTTTTTTCCCAGAAATTCGACATATATTCACGAACTAAGAGAATCAGAGTGAAATACGTTCCGATACACGTACACTTACGTACGTATCGCGCGCGCGTCGACGCGTCCGATATAATAAATCGCTCGCGGTCCATTCGATCTTTCCCGCCGCGATTCACACCGCGTCGAGGGGAAAAAGCGCGCGAAGGCGCGAGTTTCGGGCTTATAGCAGCGAGTGAAATCCAAATTTATACGCGTCCGCGCATGTCTATACGTAGCCGCGTACACCTATAGACATATACATGTGTAGACAGACACACGTATACACATGCACACATGCACGTGAATGCAGGCACGCGTTTATACGCGCGAAAGGTGAAATCTGCATCAGGGGGAAGTGTCCGCGGTCGTATCTTCCGCTGAATAAATTCCACGGCTCGAAAAAAAAAAGCTTCAGTAGGAGCTTTTATTCAAAGCGCCTCTGCCCACCCACTAAAATACTTTGACAGAGTATTAGTGAGAGTGAGAGTGACAGAGAGAGAGAGAGAGAGAGAGAGAGAGAGAGAGAAGGGGGAGGGGCGTCTAGAACATTAAAGAGACGCGGAAATATCCGCGTCTTATTCGAGCGCAGTAGTGATCGACTCACCGACACAGGTGAGGAGAATAGTATAGGAAGCGATGCTGGCAGCGGCAACGTCCCCCGAAAAGTCTCTTTCCAATGCACTTAGGGAGTCGTCCGCGTCCTCTTCGAGCACTTGTTGACAATTTTTACCGTAAATATTAATTTTAATGTTAATACGCGATACGTCCGCACATCTGAGCTGCGAGCAAAAAACTAAAATCAAAATAAACAACCATAACCATGAAGTTGCGGTTGGTCCATATGCTCAATTCACGATGTTCGAATTGTGGCGGAACAGAACACATATATACGCATATATCTAAAGGTTGTAAAGCTTCTAACAGTATATAAGATTTTTTCACTATGAATTTTCATTACGAATATAATTTGAAAGAAACTTGTAATAAATCTCTACATCTACGCTCGAAATAACATTATTAACCCAAAAATTTTATGCATAAATCTTACAAGAAGCGCTTCTTGATTTAGTAAAATGATACAATGCAATTATGTACTGTATTACCATAATAAACGCCAGTCCTGGACTAAGTTATAACATGAAATCCATACTTTATTCTTATCCAACTTCTTATACAATTCTTCAATTACAAATCATATTAAAAATACAGTTGGAGATGAAAGAGCGTAGCAAGCGGTGGGGTAATACTTCCCTTGAGAGGAGGCAGAGGGGGGGCAGAGGGGGGGCAGAGGGGGGGCGCTTTTCAAGATTGTGAGGGGGGCCAAGTGAGGGGGGGCCGATTAAAAAATAACAAAAAAATGACACGTTTTTAGGTTATTTTGAGGGGGGGCTAGTGAGGGGGGACTGAGGGGGTTCAGGCCAGCCCTTTCACTTTCAACTATATAATATATAGAAGATATATATATATCACTCGCATACACACATACGCTCTTAAACATACATACGTATTTCGTAAATTATTTTATAACAATAAATCATGATTTTTTTTTCATTCTGAGCTTCATGAAACTATATAGTCATTAGTTGAAATTCAAATACGCGCGCTCTTCGCAACAGTCTAGGCGACGATTCTGTAACCAAAACGTGACGACCGCGGTGAAGAAAATATTTGAACTCCCCATTACCGACCATGTATACATCGTTTCTTCCTGACTGAAGTCCTGTTTTGTAAAGTACGTAAAGGTTAGAATCAGTGTGCTTTCAAATCTGTTTTACCAGCTTTCAAATGTTTGAAAGTTCTTGAATGTGAGATGTTTTGCACAGTGCAAACATAGTTAAATTTAGTTATTTGTTTATTTACCATTTTTTCAGTAGTGTTTATTTACCTTTTTTTCTTCTAAAGTTATTTATATTTTAATTTTTTAAAGTGAAAAGGTTAGAGTAGTTGTAAGAAATTTTAGTTAGTTTAGTTTTTAGTTTAGATTAGTTAGTTATAACAATGAGTGATAACAAGGGCAGATTGCCTAACACTTAGATAGGAAATACTCCTGTGGAAGAAGTAAAAGGCGACCAAGAACATTTACAGGAACTAGACCCAGTGACGCAGTAGACTCAACTGCACAACCAAGACCTTCGATATCTTCAAGAAAACTTGAAACTCCAGCAGCAGAAGGCCTCTCCGGAGTCAAGAATAGAATTATTGACATCAATATTCTATTTCCTGAACTCCAAAATGTGTTGTGTTGCAAACAGTGTCATAGTGAAGTGCAGTTTTCTGAATCAACAGGGTTTGGATTAGGATTTAAAATTGAAGTGACATGTGTTCGATGCAGAGAAGTCTCCAGCATCAATTCTAGCAAAAAAGTGGGTGAAAGTAATCGTGCATGGGAAGTGAACCGAAGGGCTGTAGTTGCATCTCGTGCTCTTGGTGTTGGACATGCTGGACTTTCGAAATTGTGTGGCATAATGGACTGCCCTAAGCCTATAGCTCAGTCTGCTTATGATTTCATCAATCAACAGTTCAGTGAAGTGTGTGAAAGTGTTTCTAAGGAGTCTATGGGAGCTGCAGTCCAAGAAGAAAGAGACGCTACTGAAGATGGTGCTCTTGGACTAAACATTTCTCGTGATGGCTCGTGGAGGAAAAAAGCATTTTCATCGCTAGAAGGATTTGCCATTAAGGAGTCAAAAGCAAAGGCTTGGCAAGGACTACGAAAAAAGATGAGAATTTTTCTGTATATTGTTTTAGCTGATTCTTATGGTTTTTGAAATATTAATTTATTTCATTTTTTTCAGTGGATATGACGCTAAGTTGGAATTCTATTTTTCTTCCATCAAATCAAGTTGGAGACTTCAACAAAACAATTAGGTAAGAATAAACATGCATTTTTTAGTATTAAATACAATAAATTAATCTAATGTTAAAATTCACAATTTATCATTTTTTGTTTACAGGTTCTCAGAGGCGTACTCAACACATTGGTATACATTCAGTATACCATATAAATCCTGAAAGTGATGGTCTACCACCAGGGATCGACGGAAAAATAGTTCCAAGAGATTTGGTAAGCAATAAATTAACTTATATTATAATATGTATCAATGAACTTTAAATTCAATTTTCTCCAACTTTGGTTTTTCATGATTTCAGCTCACTGTCCGTAGGATCCCAGGTGACCATATGCTTCGATTGAGCTGAAATTTTTTGAGTATGTTCTATGTAAGTATAGTTTTCGTATGAACAGAGGGATTTTGATTTGAAAGCTTCAAATTTGTTTAATAAATAAAAATGTGGAAAAAAAATATTAAAAATAAAAAAATTAACTTTTTTTAATTAAAATTTTTCTAAGTATTCAAATCAAAATCCCTCTGTTCATACGAAAACTACACTTACATAGAATATACTCACAAAATTGGAGTTCAATCGAAGGATATGGTCACCTGGAATCTTACGGACAGTGAAAATCAGTCTGCGGAGTGCCACTCCGGATAGGTAGGTCCAAACTTGGATTTTAAGAGCTTAAGTTGAAGATAAGTGAACATACTACAAGTATGAAAAGTTTGCCTAACATATAATTTAATTTTATACTAATTTTTTATAATTTTATGTTTCAGATTTTAAACGTGTTGGGTCCCCTTAAAGGATATTTAGCTGTTGTTTTTGAAAGAGATTGAGCATGTGCCAACAATATACTCGGACTGATTTTCAACTAGTAGATTTGCCTCCTCAATGTGTACGGAAAAATCGCCGGTAGGATCGATGAGGCAAAAGTTATCTCGAGATTTCACTAGACGCACTCTGACTTCCACGCTGTTTATCAGGAGTCTCTCCTGGTTGAATACATCTGAATGGAGATGACCGATCAGATCAACCAGTTTATCATGAGATAGGAATTTCCGTCGCTCCACAAGTCCTAGATTCTCATCGTCTGTATTATTCATTTTTCGTGCAGTATCGTCATACCATAGTACGGTCCGCAGATGGGACGCTTTTGCAGCTGGTCCATAATTTAGCAGTGTCTCGATATGCGCTCTGTACGCATAGGCATTGATAGGAGGAGAAACAGGTTTCTGATTAAAAAACACATCCACTTGATTGAACATTGAGTGCATGAAATTATTGACAGGGCCTATTCGCGCTAATGAATTTCTGTAATCTGTTCGGGCAGCTTCTTGTATATCATCTTCAGTTGAACTTGCTTTTAAACTTACACGAAGGCTAAGTATGGTATGAGCTAAATCAATATATTCATCACTATTTCCAGGAATAATAAATTCTATCGGTAAGTCATCAGTTAAAGATGATATTGGTTTATACTAAACCCAGTGCGAGCCCTCTATTGTTGTTTGAGTTGGAGGGATGTCGAACAGTAGTAGCTCGGACTTTAGACATTCACAGGAATGTGTGTGCAAAAACGCCATTTTTTTAACTGTCAAAAATATCCCTCGTATTTCTGCGTTTACGACGAGTACTACTCTTTCTCTTTTATCTCCCAGCTGTCTTCCTTACACTCTTCTTCTTCTTTTTGATGTTTTTTACGCCACTCTTTCTCACACGACCACTACTAGCACGCTTTCTTCTGCGGCAACTGCCACGTACCGTTGTTGGACCAGCGAGCAATTGCAACTGAGCCGGATTTCCATAACGTGACATTTTATATCCCGATCCCTCCATCAATTTGTCCAGTTTCTCCTCGGCTTTTCTCTTCAAAACCTCGCCCGACTCTCTCATACGATTACGAAATGACTGTTTAACTGGTGTGTTGCGCGTAGTAACATCGGACATAATATTCAAACCCATACGCACAGCCTCTTCTCCCACAGCTCTAACACCTCGACTGATTAGCGGTAGGACACGGCGAAATATGCCTGCTAGGAAAGAGCCAATTTCACCATGGCCTCTCTGGTAAGGCGAGCCGACATAAATATGGCCGACACCACCCATATATGGACTTTTCCCTCCACCACCAACTTGATAATTAAAATAATCTATGTAGTGATCCATCTAGTCGATTTTCTTGAAATGAAGTGTTACGGTCACTGTCCCGTGATCGAATGGAATGGGCTGCCCAAACTGATCTCTCATATCTATTTCAATTGTTTGAAATGAGCTGTATAGTAGAGGTACGTACATGGGTGGTGAGAAACTTTGATTTGTGTAGCACCATATTCGTAATTATCGATATTCAATGATACAGCTCGAAGTAGTCGTGATTGAACGTCACCTATCACGTATGGTTCACGGATGTCGCTGTAGATCATAAACATTGATGGTAATCATTGTAAGTTTTTAACGATCTTAAATCCATTAAATCCGCCTCCCAGACATCGTCCATATTTCGTACGTTGTAGCTACGCCGTGTAAATCGATGTCTAACCGGTCGATGTAGGTTATAGGCATCTTGACTCTCCAACCATTCCACAACATTCTCACGATTAAAATTTTCTCTCTTCTTTTTCTTTCTTCCTCTCTTTTTATGTATAGCTTCATAAAGTTTGTCAACAGCAGCGTACGCTGAAGGCTGTGGAGGCGCGTAATATATACTCTCAAATTTTTCTCCTCTACGATTCATCGTTTCGTGGGTTTGTTTTACTCTTCTTCTTCTTTCTCTCTTTCAATACTTTCTTATCATTTATCTTCTTTACCTCAAGTTCTTTATTCTGGTGCCCCTTATTGTTTTCAGCCTTTTGTGACGTTTTTTCTCCTTTTTTCTTCTTCTTCTGTAGTGCTTTCTTAATTCGTGAAAAAAATTTTTCGAAAGTTATTTTGCTCACCATGCAACAGGCTGTCATCATTGCCAGAGTTCGCTTATCTCCGGCTGTTTCCTCAGCGAGCATTCGTGAAAATGCATATTCAGCTAGTACGCGATCAGCTTTACGTCGATCACCATTTTTATCGCTGTAGACTATATCATTCTGACGACATGCTTCATCCAGTGGATTGATGCCAACTTCCCCGCGTTCGATGCGTTCGGCCAGTTTTGTTCCAGGTCCACAGAACCTATAGCCAGGAACATGCATTTCAAAAGGCAGAAGATCGATCAACCCGGTATCCAGTGCAATATTTTTTACTTCGTTTTTTTCTTCTTTACAGCTGATTTTTGATTCTTGTTCGGTTGGAAGTTCCCACTCAGACGTCGCCATGATTGAATTTCAGAATTTCCTGTAGCAATCTTTGTCTTCTTTCTTTTTTGCAATTGTTGTCCTCCGCTATCGTCACTTTCGTCGCCTGCGCTGGTAGTATCACCACTGAGAGTCTCTGACTGACCGAGTTTGCTGGTTGTTGCAATTGGTGTTTGAAATTGTCCAGCGCTGCCATCTGGTGTGGACCTGTGAAGTGGTGTGTTGCGATTTGATGTACTCGTGTCCGTATTATTGAGCGAATGATCAGGTGTGATGACATTTTCCCAAACTCGAGTATTACCAATGTATTCACGTGGTATGAACGCGTCTCGAAGAGCAACAGCAGATTGTTTATGGCCTGTAGGTGGCGTTCCTTTTCTAAACCGCATTGCATCATTCACTAGGTCTACTATATTAGCATTTTTTATCGGTACACCTCCGATTTTCACCATTCCGTTTTCATCCCACTATATTCTACCACTAACCCGTAGTTTGCGCAATAATTTTCCAGCAGTAGCCCGATATTTTGGAGACACAGTCTCCCTTGATACCCTTGATACTAGCATCGATTCGATCCTCTTCTTCAGCTCTTCGTATGCCAAAGCTATCCTCCTCGTCATCACCGTTTCCACTATTTTCATAACCCATACTCCCATCTTTCTCCTTGATTGTATCAAAATTATCGATATCCTTAAACTGCAGATATCGCTGAAGAACAGAACGATATTGAGACCATTTTTCTCTCTCGTTTTTGCACGCACTCGAATTTAGTATGTTAGTCATTTCAGCATCCAATCTACGGTGCCGGGAGTTTGAACAGTCTTCAATATAGAGTCACCAATACCATCGGTGTTTGTGAGCACACTCTGAAGACGTTCAACGTTCCCGTGCGGCACAAGCACCATCCTCCTAGCGTGCTTCATATTTACTTACTAATAATACTGGCGAGCAATGTGCCTATTATAGGAGTTAATAAGGCTGGTAAAAACCCACCACGCTGTACAATGATTTTCTTCTTTTTCGATAAACTAACAGTAGGCTCGGCTAGTTTTCGTAGAATTTTCACATGTCTCTGTAGGCGCGACTTGTGACTCTTTTCCAACGGTACGTTACCAATCAATACATTCAGGGCGCACTCGCAAATATGACGTACTAGTTTTGAATCAGCAGTTTGCAAGAGCGCCTTTCGCTGCTTGTTGATCAGATGAAAAAGTGCTTTTAAAATAATGGCATCCTTGCGGTTAAAAATGCGTCTCTTACACTGTTGACTCATTACAGGGAGACAGTTGGAAGGAGATTTGACGTACCAACACTGTTTCTCTTTTTATTGCGCGACACATAAACGTAATGCAATTTGTCGTCTGGAAAGATACAAGTACGAAATCTGCAATTGTCCGGTGTATCTTGTTTTAGATCCAGCAAAAGATATCCATACGGTTTCGAAGTAGCGTCCCAGTAAGCTTCTTGCAAAAATCGTGGGTTCTCTGGACACAGTTGACGTGATAAATGTTGTATTTGCGATCTGTCACGCAAATTTCTAAATACGACAATGTACTGGGCGTTCAATGAAATATCGCGTTGTCCTTTGCCCTGATGAAAAACGTTCTGTGTAATGAATATTACCAAGAGCGAATAATGATGGGATGCCTTGGAGAAAATGTCAACTATACTACCGCTCGACGACGACTCGCGCATCAAGTCATCAATGATGATGAGCTTAGGTCTGGAATCACTGGACCAGTCACTAGTCTGCGGGAGACCCTCGCGAAATTCTACTTTCTTTCCTTAAAGATCCTTGTATCCCGGCTTGCCACTCTGCGTAGTAGACAATGATACATTCGATTGCTGTATCGCACATACGGTCGAGATCTTTCAGAAATTTTTTTACAAACACCGTTTTACCACATCCCGTGGGACTACAGAGCATGGACGTAAATGGGTGTTTCCATCTTGTATCCATAACTGATACTAATGTTCTCCTCCTCCTCCTCCCGAAAATTGATAAGCTGGCTATTGGAATAGTTGAGACGAATACCTTTCACTTTACAAATAGCCTCTTCTTCACCATTCGGTTTTTTGCATATGCATGCGTAAAATTTTGGGCCGGCTGACAAAAAGTTTGTTATATATGTACCTGAACCCATTTTCACCAATTCATCTGTTAAACTACCCAGAGACGTACCGATTGGTAATTCATATACACCAACTTTACTAAGGTAAAAAACAGAATCAGTGTCATAATAAAGAGCTCGGGATCCCAAAGCATGTAGATATTGAAAAAGATTGAGTCGTGCTCGCGCTGTTATATAAGCAGCAAGTACTACATTTCCGATTGATGCCGGTACAGATTCATCTTTATAGCACCAATTAACGTACAGAGTGTAGGCGTTAACAGGTAAAATACCGTTAACTGCTATCTCGGCACTGGCAAGTAAATTTATTAGCGTTTCCGGGGTGTGAACTACACTTGTTTTTGACAAATTTTCCCGTTGACCAAATTTTCCCCACAGAGAGTTTAGGCATAATTTTGCTACAGATCGTAGTCCGGGATTTAAGCAAATGTTATTTTTGTCCAAACTTATACCTCGTGATACACTCTGCTGGATATCCTGATGCTGCAACCTTTTGAGTAAAATACTCATTTATATAATCAGCGAAAATACCACCTTCCTTTTTTTCCCTATCATATTGAGTCACTTCATACTGCCAAATTTCATATAAATTCTTGATAACGTATCCTATCGCGATAGCGGCTTTCACTTCCTCCGAGACCCACGTTCCTCTTAGCATACGCTCCTCAGGATCTTCATGCGGACAGCTTTCTTGTATCATTTGCTCGCAACATATTCGGCACAGAGGGAATATCAATTTTCCATGCATTTTTACAGGTAATAATGGATTATATAGGTTTTGCGGTGGAAGAATATCACAGGCAATCAAACCATTCACTTTCGACACATCTTTATTTGTGCCTATAATTTTCTCGCATTCTTCACCTATAAATATTTCCGGGTGACCAACTGGATATTTTCCATACTTGCAAATATAAGGATAAAGTGAAAAAACATCAACGTACTTGATCCTCTCCTCGTCCTCCTTGCAATCAAACACTTTGACTGTGTTTCCAGTACGTCCACCAAAAAAGGTGTCTGTCGGATCAAGTGGCTTCCGTTTTACCAGCGCCACATTGTCACGAACGTAACAATGCAATTCTTCGTTTTGCTGTATCTCATTTTTGAAAACACATTCCCACTTTTCAATGACTCGATAATTTGCACTCCTCAGTCTGTCGCTAATCGCCACTGTCCGATCATATCTCATGTCCATTGAGTCCTTATTCGACAAAATTGTATCTCTGTTTATTCGATAACATCGAAGGCATCCATGCCAAAAACACCCGTGGAATTGAAGCACAATACCTCGGTGATCCTCATCTTCTTGTGGTGAACTGTATCCCTCAACGACAATATTTTCAGGAAGCCTTTTTTCACGACCTCGCCCTCCATGCTCGATATCACGCTGAAGAACTTTATGCTCCATCCAGGAGAGCCAATGTAGAGAGCAATTTCAGATAGATTATCTGTTAACCTATAACCATGAGGTGGTACAATACCTATTTGATTCTTTTTCAAAAATTTTTTTCTAAAAACACGCATGCAAGACGAGGCTATAGTCGTGCACTCGGTAAAGGGATCCACACCGAACTTCATGAATGTTTTTCGAAAAGCCAAGCAAGATAATCTCAAAATCGTCACATCTTGTTTGCAGTATTTCAAAAATTCATTTTGAAAATTTAACGTGTACTCTTGTTGTACGTGTTCTTCGTACCATTTTAAAAACTTTTCCCTCTCCTGACTACTCATTGTGTTCGGGGAATATGTTTCTAACAAATCTGGGAAAAAACCCTTCTCCATTTCAGCGAGACCATATGCCTTGGGTAGACTACTCAAAGGCATGTAAAAGTAGTTCAAGCTATCGATAAACTTTGTCTGTAACACTTCCAATAAAATTATTTTCGATCCATTCATAATTACCGACGGTGTAACACGACCACTGTTAAATTTTTCCACAATATACTTGAATATAAATTGTGCATCAAAACCCTGTGAATTGTGGGCTATACAGATTATCTGTTTAAAACGTTTCCTCGGTGCTAATGCAAGATCTACAAGTTGCTTTACTGGCTCGTTCTTGAACACATACTCACGAATACCACACATCTCACACCTAATTGAAATATCTTCAATTTCGATACATTGTGTACATACTTGCTGTACAACACATAAATTTGGAATATGAATTTTTTTCTCCTCATCTCCAAGTACAGACAGTGATTGCTGGGTTTCAAAATCGTAAAATAAGAATAAAACAGATTTTTCGTTTTGCACCTGTTTGATGGGTTGTACGTAACACAGATGTCTGATAGGCATTTCTGATTTATAGTATGAACAAAAACATACACCACATTTGTGTGGTTCTCGTACATGTGTTTTAATTAATTTTAAACAAATTTGGCATATTTTAATGTTATTACAAATACTGCACTTTTTATTAAACGAGCCAATTCTAAGATGATTTTCAAAACAGTTGTTGCCAAAAAATAATCTTAAACTGTCACATTTTTTTAGATCATCTATTACTCTGCATGGTGGACTTGACATACATTTGTAGCATTTGTTTGAACATCTATGTTCTTGGATACACCAATAACTTTTATTACACGATATACAATAACCTTTGCTACCGGTAGCCCCAACAAGATTCAATATTGGCTGATAATGTCCCAATCACTCGTAATATAATATTCGTAATATGTTTAGAACGTTACCGTAAATCTGGATAACAGCATGTGTACCATTGTAAATGGGTGGTGCACCGCGTCCAAATGTTGAAAAATTGTACACTACTATTGCCGTACCACGTGTTGCAAAGAAATCTTGAAACTTTTGTATTTCTGCCAGACCACAACCTTCATCGGGCACTCGAACAACCGCTAAATTTACTAGTTTTAAAGCCGCGTTTTTTTGCGTTGATCCTCTGCTTTCTCGAATTAAATTCCAATAGTTGTGAAGCTCTCCGGATCGTATTTGACCTCTGACAGCATAAGCATATACAGTAGCTAAACTTCGCGGTAGACAAAGATTGTCATCGTTTCTAATTGACAATATCGATTTTTTTTACCGATTCTTCAGTTAATCGCACTCGTCCCGAACCAACTACACCTTTCACAACTGCATAATTGACCGTTAATTTCTCGGCTGCATTAATTGCTCCCGTACTTTGCACAGCGCTATATAGTAATTCCCAAAGTTCCTGAATGCGGAAATTTTGCAAAGGTCTAAACGAGAGCCAAATAGGTCCATGATTGAAGCGCTCGGAATTGATGGTTAAACCGATATAGTCGGTTGGCACACCTCTTCCGGCAAGTTGGCGGTGAAGATCTCGCACACATCCCTCCAACCAGGTGTACGAGTCTATATTTGCTGGACCTTCTGGTATAACTCCACGAATTTCTCTGCCCTCGTATCCAAATCGTCGATAGAATTGTGTCGCCTCGCTTTCGACCACAAAACGAGGCCGCTCTTCTCCTTCACCATTCTGCAAAAAACCACCTATTATTTAAACACATTAAATTTTATTCAAATACAAAAAAATTAGCAAAAATTCTGATAATTTCTATTATATTTACCTTCACCATCAATTGTAATCGTACTGCCACTACAGTCACTATCATCGCTACTGCTACTGATACGTCTTATGCGTTTTGATTTTCGAGGGGTAAATACCGGTGATTCTGACGAACGCTTGCCATGCTCAGATGTAGATGGTCCAACTTCCAAATTATCTTCGACTGCTCGTTCAGCCTCTAGCGGAATCGATTATTCTGTAGTATTAGAGCGTGCCATTATTCGTTATATTAGAGAAAAATATATAAAACTTATAAAGGCAAACTTAATACTAACGATCATTTGATGACGAAGCTGTAAGATCAGGGTGATTACACGTCAATATAGCGGCGTCACCTTCGACGTCTAACATCATCTCGTTAATTACTGTCAAAAATAAAAAACACTAGAAAAAATCTAAAAATAAAAGCACTTGGCAAAATAAAAAATCAATACTCACAGTGGCGTCGAAGCATTATGCGAGCTAGCAGATGATTATGATTATTTCGTTGTCTCACAGCGCGTAGAACAATAGATAACACATCCGGATTATTGAATAGACCGTGTGTAAACATATAGTATACCGTGCCTATTCTACAATATAGTAGTAGAAAATGCAGTTTTTTACGCAAAATTTCCGTTGATAAATGCTCTAAGTCAGATGACCATACCGCACCACACATTGTAATAATGTACGGGTCTCGAACTCTTCCGATACTTAACGCGTCCCGCAAAACCTTTATTAAAACAGCTAAGGTAGCTCTAACCATTCTTAAAACTAAAGACGTGCTCACTAACAGATCAGAGAAAAAACTGTAACGATGGGGTGTCAAAACAGTTCCTTTTATATCATCCCAGTGCATGGTGGGGATATTGAAGCTGAGACCACAAATTTTTCTACATAATTGTGCACGTGCGCAGTAATATTGTCTTATTTTTCTTCTGGTTACTGTTAAGCATTTAGCCGAGTACATGTATAATTTTTCAATAATAAAATTAGTGGTTTCTTAGTACCACAACAATGTCCAGAAGTTTATACAGCTGACAAATCTTCATCAGCAATATAATATTCGGTTACACTTCAAAGCGTGAGAATAAACTACACGGAGGGCGTATCACAAAGACGTATAAGAATCTTGCATATTCAGCTATACGTCACAGTCACCACCGTGGTAACATAAGATGCTCTGATATGAACACAAGAAATGATTGCGGAGATGCATCCCCACTATGACGATTATCATTCCGTACATAGACAGCGTCGCGACAATAACGTACTAAGATCGATTAAAAATGTCCCCAAATAGTTTAGAATCTCCAGAACCGGTGATAGCCGCGGAAGCCGAGGGCGCTGTTAGTGCTGTAGACACGGCCACTAGTGCAAGAGTGCGAGAAAATAGCCAATTATTGGAGCGGCAAATATTAGCACGAAAGGTGCGTCAATACCCCGTTGATATTTTGAGGCACGTGGAAAATGCGTCGGTAGTTCAGGGTTTATCCCTGGTGCCGGCAATCTCTGGAGCGCGCCCTGGAGGCTTATAATATTGTACCTATCATCGAGGGTATAGAGTGGTTAGATAAGGAGAAAAAGTGGCTAAAATTGCGAGAGGGTAGAAAGCCAGCTTTTGTGGCCTTGTACGTTTCTACGAGAACGTGAGAAAACGTGAGCGTTGGCAGAAACGCCGATTTATATATTGGGTGAAAAAAGAGTATAATTCAAACATTAAAACCTAAAAAATGTGTGTAAGAGTGATGTAAGTGATTGTATAAGTGATTGATAATCAGTAAATTGACAGGGTCAAGGCTGCAAAAATGAGCCTTGTAGCGCTTAGTTCGCGCTCAGTCCTTGTCTTGACCCCCTTCTCTGACACAGCGGCCGTGATACCTATCTCTATATCTCTCTCCTCTCTCTCGCTCTCTCTCTCTCTCTCTCCTCGCTATCTCTCTCTCTCTATCTAGCTCTCTCTCTCTCTCTCTCTCTCTCTCTCTCTCTCTCTCTCTCGCTCTATCTCTCTCTCTCTCTCTCTCTCTCTCTCTCTCTCTCTCTCTCTCCACAAACACAGCATTAACATGCGTATCCTGAATTTGCGCGAGTCCGAAGTAGGCCCAAAATACAGCTCCACGGAGGACGAAAATTTACCAGTTAGTGATACCGAAATCGTATTAAATAAAATTATTGTGGGAAGCGCCGAGAAGAGTACCGTACATCTCCCTGAAAGCGAGACAGAGGAGGCGCTTCTAAAAATTTTATACAAAGAAGAATTATTTAGCAGTGAGGACAGTGAGAACGAGACAATTGCTATAAGTGACGATGATAATAGTGAAATTAATATCGAATATGAACTAAACGTACTAAGTGATTGTGATAGTTATATAAACATCGAAAGCAGTGATAGTGACGATCACGTTATGATCATAAATGAGCCGGTCATTCAAACTAAAATACGAGTGAACGAAAAAAGTGAGCCAGAAAATGTTAGTAGTTTACCAAGTGCCTTAAAAGATATCGGCCAGGTTATAATTCTTAAAAATTCTTCTTCAGATAATGAAGAAGAAGATATAGAAATAATGACGGATGAGGAGGAGTTTCATGGGTTCGAAAAGCCCAAAATTCTGTGGGAGCCGCTCGTAAAAAATAAAAAAGTGCGGAAATTCCCAATATCGATGGGCGAAAAGTGTGATTTCTGCCGCCGCATCTTTTACCACCAGGGAAGAGGAAGTCGACGCTCGAGTACGTTTTTCATGTACTTATAATCTGTTTTTCGAAAACCTTTTTTTTGGATAGATTGCGTGAATCATCAGCTATTCAACGCGATGTTCCAAATTTCAATAGCCCTTTCCAATTTTTCCTGACCGCGAAAACAAAAGTGCCCTTTTTGAGTATAATAAAAATTCAAATGTTAATTAAACAAAAAGTTATTGTCTCAGAGCGCTAATTTTTCGTGACTTTAAAATATACATTGAACTCTCCCTTCATTCCAAATTTCAGGCCTAAAAGTTGAAAAATGGCCGACTTATGCATTTCAAAAAAAAACACTGATTTCGGGTACTTTTCCTCGGTTTTCCTAGTTTTTCTCCGTACCTATTAATCGGATAGAGACTTTCGATATCTCAATTTCTTCGAAATTTTAAGAGCTACAAGTTAGCTCTCTTGATTATTTTGCATTAGTTGCTTACTTTACGAATTAAATGCAAAAAACGAAATAAAAGTGCATTTTGCAACTTATTATTGATAATAAACAATGTTCCCGCAAGAAATTGTTCTCCAAAAATATATGGGGTTAATTTACACTCCATTCTCTATCGAATGGCGGTATCCTTTGCCTGGACGTTTTTATGTCCACAAATAATCTAGGGCGCTTGGCCTATAGCAGCTGGAAATACTGTCGTGGCTGCAATTGCTGGAGCTGTCCAAATTGCATACGCGTGTGGCCGTGTTTGTGCCCCTTCCGCCGTTAAATAGTGTTTAAAAATTCTAATTTGTGTGTATGAGTGTGTGTATGAATTGTGTGTGACATTAAAAATAAAAACATTAAACATTCACCCAGGGCCACTTCACCCAGTTTATAAGCGATAAAACGTAAGGTAAAATTTATACTAATTTTATTATTTATTCTCACGGCTGTATTAATTATCATTTACAGCTGATGATGTTGTACGTCATGTTTTTCACACGTGAAATAATACTAAGTATTATGAATCTATATTCTCTCACGAGACAACGATTATAAACTCTTAGTATTATTTCTCGGGCGAGAAAATATCACGTACAGCATCATCAGCTGCATGTGATAATCTATACCCCGGCGAGTAATAGAACCATTCTCCAAACACACGTGTATCTTCGTGTAAAACAGCGGCTGTGAGAGAGTGCCCTGCGCCTTATCAGCGCTGAGCTGGTATTCTTTCGCGGCCACTGCTTCACGCGCAGTCTGCGCGCTCTCTGTCTATCTCCTCCCCCGCCACCGCCGCACGAAAGACTTTTCGACGGTGGGCCTTGGAGAGAGAGAGAAAGCATCTCTCGCGAGCGCTCCCTCACGGGCGGAGAGCACACCTCCCCTCCCACGACCAGCGTACGGACGCTTTTTCAGACGGTGGGCCGCGGAGACCTCTCTCCTCCCACCACCAGCGCGCGAGCGCTTGTCCAGCGGTAGGCCACGGAGAGAGAGAAAGAGAGAGCATCTCCCGCTAGCGCTAACTCACGTGCGCCGCACAGTCCTCTCTCTCCTCCCACTACCAGCGCGCGCGGAGATTTTTCGACGGTGGGCCACGCGTAGAAGAGTGAGAATGACGAGTCACTGGGAAAATAGAAAAACAAAAAAAAATCCGTACAGCAAAGCGCACAGTTCTCACGGCTGTATTAATTATTATTTACAGCTGATGATGCTGTACGTAATGTTTTTCACACGTAAAATAATACTAAGTATTATGAATCTATATTCTCTTACGAGACAACGATTCTAAATTATTAGTATTAGTTCTCGGGCGAGTATTAGTAGTATTTCACACGCTGGCTGGGCGCTCTGCCTCTCTCATTCCCCACCGCCGCGCGAAAGATTTTTGGGCCACGGTGGGCCACGGAGGAAGAGAGCATCTCTCGGGAGAGCTCGCTCACGCGCGGCGAGCATACCTCTCCTCCCACCACCAGTGTGCGAACGCTTTCCACCAGTCCTCTGCAATAGAGAGCCCCGAGCAAGCCCGAGGAGTGGGGAGTTTGTTTGGGTTCCATATTGTGGGGGATTTACTACTTGCATAAATGTAGTAAATTTAGACTTTAGACCAAATTAAAAATATTTTAGGAAAGATTGACGGTAAAATAAGTAGATGAGAATATTCTACAAAATAATGTATAACATATTCATATGTGCGTATTCGTCGTTAAGTTCTTTAACTCAGATGTCAAGTCTCAGTTCTCTAGGCGTTTTCATAAAAAAGATTTCCTTACCGCAAGACACAACTTTTTCCCGTTGCTGTATGTTTATCTATTACAACATTATTTTCACATCTAATGAATGTTTTTGGGCTTTTCTCACCTACTCTGTTTTGTTCGCTAGATCCCATAGAATATTCTCATCTACTTATTTTACCGTCAATCTTTCCTAAATTTTTTTTTAATTTGGTCTAAATTTTAAATTTACTACATTTATGGATTTATTAGAGAGAGAGATGGAGAGATAGTTCCTTCTGCTAGAGCTTGATTTGCTCTCTCTCTTAAACAATGCTTTTTAAAATTTGTTTTTAAATAAAACTAAATAAAAATCAATCATGAGTATGGATGTATTGATTATAATTAATTATTTATTGACTTGTATGTAAGTCAAATATCCTTGAAACTATTATACATTGAGTATATGACACCCGGGTGCGCTTTTCAAAGTATAAAATCTTGTTTAGTTTATTTTCATTATTATAAATGTTAAAACTGATTATATAGGGATACTCTATAGTATTTTTGTCATATAGTACAACAAAATTTAGATGGATTATGCTAATATTTGACTGTTTTACCTAAATTTTTTGATGCGTGAAAAAAGTCCTTTTGAATAAACTTGTGTTTTTTAATAAATGAGCTGTTATATTTATTTCTCACAGAGAATCCAAGGCCTCTGATATTCTAGGACTTTCACAAGTTCTTTTGTAGTCAGTTAAACTATCTTTTCAAATTTTTGTGGCTTCGATATTGATAATCCATTAAGCTGAAAACTTGATTTTAAGGCTTAAAATGTTTATACATAGAAGCAAACATACATATATATATATATATACTTATATATTATATATATATATATATATATATATATATATGAATGACTTTTCTAATATTTTTCCCTTAAACTAGAGCAAATTTGCTAAAAAAAATGTTCTATGTGTTTCTCGTTAAAAATGTTTCCCTGAGGAGCTACAAGTTAACGAAAATAGGCAAAAAATGCAAAAATTGCTAACTATGCCATATTTTTGAAGTCATTTAGTTACAGTAAGCTTAAACTCAATTTAAGCCTTAAAATCAAGTTTTGACAAGGATCGATCATCCGGATCATCACCAAAAAATTCATGAAAACACCTTCTTCTATTACAAAATAATCTGAATAAGTCCTAATATTGCAATCGAGCTCTGTTTCAACTTAAAAATAAAGTTAGAAGTCAAATTATGCTTTTCTATTACTAAAATAGCCCTGAAATGAAGTTTTATTAAGGTTCGATCATTCACATCAATGCCACAAAATTCATGAAGATACCATAATCTAGTACAAAATTAGCTGTATAGGTCCCAGAATTGTAGTCGAGAACTATTTTAACTTAAAAATAAATTTAACAGTCAAATTGTGCTATTTTATTATTAAAAGAAGCACATAATCAAGTTTTGAGAAGGTCCAATCATCCAGATTAAAGCCAAAAGGTTCACAAGTATTAACATTCTTCATTCAGATTATGTTCAATTCAAAACACGTACTCGTAGCAAAGTCAATTTGAATCACTTCATCTTCTTCCGCCAAAATACACTCTAAAGCCTGAAGCTCTAGAATAAAGTTTTGAGAAGGTCCAATCATCCAGATTAACATCAACAGGTTCATGAGTATTCACATTCTTCATTAAGATCATGTTATACTCAAAACACGTACTCGTAAGAAAATCAATTTAAGTCACTGCATCTTGTCCCAGCAAAATTCACTCGAAAGCCTGAAGCTGTAGAATCCAATTTCGAGAAGCTCCAATCATCCAGATTAACATCAACAGGTTCACGAGTATTCATATTCTTCATTAAGATCATGTTTTATTCAAAACACGTACTCGTAACCAAATCAATCTAAATCACTGCATCTTGTCCCACCAAAATACATTTGAAAGCCTGAAGCTGTATAATCCAGTTTCGAGAAGCTCCAATCATCCAGATTAACATCAACAGGTTCACGAGTATTCATATTCTTCATTAAGATCATGTTTTATTCAAAACACGTACTCTTAGTAAAATCAATTTAGGTCACTACATCTTGTCCCACCAAAATACACTCTAAAGCCTGAAGCTTTAGAATCAAGTTTAGAGAAGGTCCAATCGTCCAGATTAACATCAACAGGTTCACGAGTATTCACATTCTTGATTAAGATTATGTTTTATTGAAAACACTTAGCAAAATCAACATAAATCGCTGCATTTTATTCTGCCAAAATACACTCCAAAGCCTGAAGGGTGCAAGAAATCGATCTGCAATCTATAAAAATTATTGCTCAAAGTAAGAGTCCTTATATTTTCTTTACAAGGGAAATAGAATTGCGGATATAATAAATTATTTGTCTGACATTGTTGAGCTGCTTATGCTGGTGAAGAAATTTTAAAAATATTTTACTTTTTATTTTAAAATATGATGTAAACACATTCTCATTATTATAGCACTGAAATTATGAATTAAAACTCCATATAAATACAGCTGAATACGTCAGCATTTCGGTATGAGATGCAAATGATTTTGCGTGAAATAGGTTAGCTACTTCGAGCTAGTCTGCTAGTATATAAGTATGCGCGAAGGTTTTTCGGGGGTCCAGCATGATATACGACGTTTTTTGAGGTAGGTGGCGTGAGGATGCGCGGTGGAGCGCTTTTAACACCTGTAACATGAATGTAAACAGTGAAATGAGCGCTTTTAATAACCGTACAACTGCTCTGCATTAGTGTGGCACATTATTTGCGCAATTGTTGTTATACAATAGAAATAACATTATTTAACTGGTACAAAATATAAACACGATTTATTTTCTATACTGAATATTATAAAATTGTTTTTTATTTTACAAATTGCGACGGAGAATCCGTCGTTGAAAAGCTGAGTGACTCTCCTGCAGGCACCCGAAACCGAGCAGAAGAATATGCTCTAATGGCAACGGGTGCTTACAGGAGAAAACAGCTGAGCCGTAGCCAGGCGCCGGCACTGAGCCGCGCCGTAGGAGAGAGAGAGAGAGAGAGGGAGAGCGCACGAGAGCAGCAGCCAGCCGAGTCGCCGCCGTGACGTCACGGCCGTCGAGCAGCGAGAGAGCGCGCGAGGAGTGGGAGCGCCGCTGACTACTATACGCGGCCGCGCGCGGCGCGCAGAGCCAGCAGGCGCACCGCTGGGCCGCAGCCGCCGCCATGACACCGCCGAGGAGCACGAGGCGACGGCGAACATAGCCAGCGCATGGCGCTACAGCGAGCGGCGCGACGAGCGGTTGAGCCGCGTATATTATAGCGAGCGCGTGCGTATGTGTGTGTGTGAGCGCGCGCAGCACGACGCGTGCCGAAGAGTATGTGAGTGCGAGAGAGACGGCACGATGCCGCCGCGGAACTCGAAAGAGTGGAGGCTACTGAGCCCCGTATGTAACGCGAAATGTTATTGGCGGTCGGAGTGGAGGCGCCAGGGCTCTCCACAACGGCAGTAAGCGAACGAGTGTGCCGAAGCCAGAGCGTGAGTGGAAAAAAAAAATAAAGACGAGAAATTTGTAAATTGCCGCGGCCGATCACGTGACGATTGTACACTAGTGCAAGCGTGTATGTGTGAGATCGCGAGATAGAGCGCCGAGACGAGTGAGCGAGCGGGCAGTACTGAGCCAACCTCCTCGTGAGTAGCACAGAGCAATCCAGAGTTTTTGAGAGTTTTTTTTGAGTTTTCGCCCAGCAGCCTTCTTCACCCGCGCGCAACCGCGTCTCGCCTGTATTCGCGTCGTCGATCCACAGAGTACGAGACAACGGCCGTACGCGAGGAAGCCTGCAGTCAGTGTAGTAAAGTAATAAAGGAAATTCAGTACAATTCTAAGTGTTAAAATTTATATACCACAAATTACCGGCTCAAGCGACCCGCGAGATAAGGAGTCTCAGCCGAGGCCCGAGCTTGTGAGTGAGCCATCAGTGTCGCGTCAAGGCGCCCGCACACCCCGGAAAAATAACAGACGCGACCTGTAGCTCGACTCAGGACCGCGGAGGGGAAGGCCCAGCGCGAGCGCGAAACACTCCCCGGGAGACGCACCGACGTGCCTCTCTCCTCTTCGTATCGCCCGCCACAGCCACCAGCCCCGCCAAACAAATTTACAAAATTAAATTATTTCACTTTATCAATAATTTTAAACTTCTCACTAATCTGTGCGTTGGAATATAATTTGATTTGTACCATTCTAGTTTCTAATGGTTCGATACAATGGTTCTTTTGGAGATCCTTAACTCGACTTTTATTAGCATATCTACTGTTTAATTTTTTAATGTTTTTATCGTAGTCTTTAGCTGGGGAAAATCGAAAGTGAATATTTTTGAAGTTGTTATTTCTTTTAAGCCAATCGTACAATCCATCCGCTGTGGAAATTTGTTTTTCTGGTAGTAACTGGAAGCTAGCTTTCGCTGCCATTCTTTTATACGGAGCAACCAACCCCATCGCATGCTCCTTTTCCATGCGCTGTTGGAAAAAAATGCCAGTATGTTTTGATTGCAAAGTCTTCACTGTGATAATACATGTTTAAAATGTTTTTGTAGTTCTTGAATTGTTGTGGAGCTCCGTAACTGAAATAATGACACTTGTTGACTAAAAAATTCTCTTTTATGTATTTTATTAATAACTGCTGGTATGTAAATACTGCGACGGTATCATGATTCAAATTATCTGATACAATAACAAAGCCTTTGCCCTTTAACTCCTCTTCATCTTTGTAATAAATATATGCTATAAACAATGTTGCTTGGTTATTGTTCCAATGATAACTAGGTGGTGCATTTTGAACCACAAACGCATAATTCTCTGCATAGTCCATATTTACAATAAGCTAATGATTTTCTAATGATCCTTTCAGAGCTTTAAAAAGGGCAGATTGTTGAGTCGAGATGAAAGCATACTGTAATAATTTATCCACTTTTTCACATTAGTATGTAACAAAATCCGACACATCATCAACAACAGTTTTTAGTGTTACTATAGGTGTAGAAATCCACTGAGAATATGTAAAATCTTCAATTTCTTTTTCCTCGAAGATCATGGTAAGATACGCCTTCAACTTATCAATATTTGGACAATTATCACGTTGACCTAAAGCACACTCAGCTGATAAGTGATTACTATCAGAACTACAAGTAATATATTTCAAAATATCGTTATAGTCCTTTAAACAGTGTATATAATTGACTGTTAATTTATCTAGAGAACATCCTACATAAAATAAATCCTGTGTAATAAGAGTAAGAGGTATAAAATAATTTAAAAAGAATTTATTCAATGTTTCTTACCAGATATTAGCAGTTTTACATTTTGATATATAGAGCACACACAGACTGAGTGGGTTCCGCTGCTTCCTGCTATTATGGAGTGTTTAAGTCGGAGCTTTGCAAACGTAGAAAATCCAAAAGAAAGATCCGCATGGTCATTTTTGAACAGTGAATACAGTTCTTTCAAATTACAGAGCAACAAATGTTTTTGTTCAGAGACCATAACTCTATTTTCATTTTTACTTTTTACACAATCTTTCATACCAGGAAATGTGTATGTGTTATCTTCACTATTATAAAAGCTTATAATAAGTTTTTTCAATTCGTCTGAAACACTCTTATTTCCTACAATATATTATCAATTAATTATTACTATTCCTTCTTTAAAAAATAATAGTAACTTTTAAGATTTTAAAATGGAATAAAAATAACAGAATTATAATTGAAAAGATTTGAGTGCTTTGTAATTATTTTAAATTAGAGTTAAAGTACATACCCCTTTTAGTACATGAATGCTTAGATAATGGACCCATTTCAGTGTGTAATTTTTTTGCTAATTTGATCATGGAAGTAGTAGCTTTAAAATATTTTGCTATATACTTATATGACCAACTCAACGGTAATAATGTTAATATTTGCATTTTTTCATCTCTTACAAATTAGGGTCATTAAATATTAATTTCATGTTTTCTAATAACTAATTTAAGCTTAGGATCTCATTGACAGGCATTTCTAGATAATCAATTTCGTCTTCTACCAACTCTTCTACTAACTCTATATTATCTACGTGTTGTGAAATTGGAGTTCCTGTGGAACAAGCTATAAAAAGCAAAATTGATACATATAATTCAATGTTTTTTTATAAATAGCTAGCATAATAAAATCCATTCTCAAATGAAAACAAACTTTGAGAGCATGATTCCTCTGGACTTTCAACAACTTCTTGAATTTTGATTCTACATTTATAGTAGACTCTGTCAGATGATGTCAGGGGTTTATCACAACATTATTATTAAATGCACTTGCAGTATCCTCTGTAACTCTACCTAAATTTGTTTATTTGCATTTTTCCGTTCGGTCGAATGGCTTTCTGCATCTGTTGTATCCAATAGTTGGTACATTACTGTCACTTTGTACACTGAATCCTTGTTTTTTGGAGTCAGGTTCTCTTCTTCGCGACTCGCGAGTTAACTCTTCTACAGCAGTTATCGACAATACTCCTCTTGAATTTTCCCGAGAAAATGCACACTGTAACAATTCCAAATAATATGCCACACTAATGCAGAGCAGTTGTACGGTTATTAAAAGCGCTCATTTCACTGTTTACATTCATGTTACAGGTGTTAAAAGCGCTCCACCGCGCATCCTCACGCCACCTACCTCAAAAAACGTCGTATATCATGCTGGACCCCCGAAAAACCTTCGCGCATACTTATATACTAGCAGACTAGCTCGAAGTAGCTAACCTATTTCACGCAAAATCATTTGCATCTCATACCGAAATGCTGACGTATTCAGCTGTATTTATATGGAGTTTTAATTCATAATTTCAGTGCTATAATAATGAGAATGTGTTTACATCATATTTTAAAATAAAAAGTAAAATATTTTTAAAATTTCTTCACCAGCATAAGCAGCTCAACAATGTCAGACAAATAATTTATTATATCCGCAATTCTATTTCCCTTGTAAAGAAAATATAAGGACTCTTACTTTGAGCAATAATTTTTATAGATTGCAGATCGATTTCTTGCACCCTTCAGGCTTTGGAGTGTATTTTGGCAGAATAAAATGCAGCGATTTATGTTGATTTTGCTAAGTGTTTTCAATAAAACATAATCTTAATCAAGAATGTGAATACTCGTGAACCTGTTGATGTTAATCTGGACGATTGGACCTTCTCTAAACTTGATTCTAAAGCTTCAGGCTTTAGAGTGTATTTTGGTGGGACAAGATATAGTGACCTAAATTGATTTTACTAAGAGTACGTGTTTTGAATAAAACATGATCTTAATGAAGAATATGAATACTCGTGAACCTGTTGATGTTAATCTGGATGATTGGAGCTTCTCGAAACTGGATTATACAGCTTCAGGCTTTCAAATGTATTTTGGTGGGACAAGATGCAGTGATTTAGATTGATTTGGTTACGAGTACGTGTTTTGAATAAAACATGATCTTAATGAAGAATATGAATACTCGTGAACCTGTTGATGTTAATCTGGATGATTGGACCTTCTCAAAACTTGATTCTAGAGCTTCAGGCTTTAGAGTCTGTTTTGTTGGGACAAGATGCAGTGATTTAGATTGATTTTGCTACGAGTACGTGTTTTGAATATAACATGATCTTAATGAAGAATGTGAATACTCGTGAACCTGTTGATGTTAATCTGAATGAAGAATGTTCATACTTTTGAAATATTTGGCGTTAATCTGGATAATTGGACCTTCTCAAAACTTGATTATGTGCTTCTTTTGATAATATAATAGCATAATTTGACTGTTAAATTTATTTTCAAGTTAAGGGGTTATGCCTGAGTTAAAATTCAAAAAAATTTTTTTTTATTTGATTTTTTAATAGCAAATTTACTGTAGAATATATTGTTGAAACTCCTTTTGCCCGAAAAAATTTCGTTACAAAATTATAGGCAAATTTGTCAAAATTAAGTATTTTTCATATTTTATTCTATAGCGCTTTTGTTTATTCAAAGCCATTACATTTTTATAGAAAATTTAACGTTAAATGTGCATACAAACTCCTTTTGATAAAAGACAGTTTTATTAAAAATAACACAAATTATTTATTTATGAATTATTGCATATAGTAAATAGCTCATTCTGATAAAAGCATAGATTTTTTTATTGTGAATGTTAAAAATAAAATAAATTTATCTGTTTCATTAATTTAATCTTTTTAATAAAATAATAAGCATGCGTGCAAACTAAAATATTTTTATAAATTACCACCTAAAAACATGGTACCATACAGCATATGGAAAAGCCAATCACTGTTTTACCAACCTAGTTAAGTTTGCTATCAGACAGCTCTTTCGTCTGCTTGATCTGCAGTCTAGTGCAAGCTTGATGTTGTGAATTTTGATCTGAAGTGAAAACTTCTGAGTGTCAGTGGTGTTTAAATTTAGATAAGTATTTTGGACTCTAAATAACACATTATTTGTGAAGAACTTGTTCTTTGTGAGTGTGTTCTTTATTTTTAGGTATATAAGCTGTCAATGGCATGTGAACGATAAGGTACTTCTGTGTTCGATGCAAGGTTAGATGTTGTGGAAGTTGGCTGTAACTATTAACAATCCTAGAAAGTCATGGGTAAGCAATACCAACAATTATATTCATATGAAACATACTGACTGTGAATGCGTATAAAAATTTATATTTCAATTTCAGCTTTTGATACTAGTATATCAATATGTGTGGCACCCGGGTCTTAATATATCCCTTAATACAGGGATATTTTATGCCAAAACACAAAAAAATATGCCAAGCAGTTTCTGTAAGTTCTACCCGATAAATGGAAATAAGTTTCATGTATAAACTTTAAATGCAGTTTTCTCAAGTTTTGAATTTTTGTGATTTTAGGTCAGTTGCCGCAGGATTTCTCAACAACTATGGCACCGATCAAGCCGAAATTTTTTAGAGAACTCCAGGAAGCCCTTCTTCACTGCTTGAACTGAGGGAAATTGGCTAAGGTAAGTTTAAAGAATGTTACGCATGTGAACATATGCATAATTCACTATAATTATGAATATTATGACCTTATGTGTTTCTAAATATTTAAAATTTTTATGTTTCAGTAATCCCTTCCGTTCAAGCTGAGGAGAAAGACATTTACAAGATTGTCCATCCAGTTTGGTCTATATTCATCACCCGGATGCTGAGAATTCATACGGCAAAGGGAAAAATCTGATCAAATTTAATACTTCACACATGGAATTGTTTGTATAGTAAGTATAGATATATAATTGTTTAAAAATATGTAAAATTACAATTAATATGTATACTTTAAGTAGAAAAAAGAATTTTTTTAATATTACTTATAAATAATTTTTTTTGCCTAATAACTAATAATTTGTTTTTTTCAGGTTTAACTCAGGCATAACCCCTTAAAATAGTGCTCGACTACAATTCTGGGACCTATACAGCTAATTTTGTACTAGATTAAGGTATCTTCATGAATTTCGTGACATTGATTTGAATGATCGAACCTTCGTAAAACTTGATTTTAAGGCTTAAATTGAGTATAAGCTTACTGTAACACACACACACACACACACACACACACACACACACACACACACACACACCCACACATATATATATATATACAAGGGGGTACCCCCTGCACGCTCCGCTCGCCAACCCCCATTATTTCAGTTGTTATTTTCGTAATGTAAGCGACCACACACAACCCCTATACATCAGCTCTGCTCAACACTTCAAACCTTTACCTATCACCTTGACCCATGACCTTTTCATCCACCTACATGTACCCATAAACTCCACTGTCTCTCAGCTATTAGCACCTCACTCACATCACCTATAATCTCGACCCATGAGGCCGATTAAATCATAAAATCTACCCGTTACCTATGACTTTCAACTAAAATTATTATTCTCTGCGTATGTTCTCCACCTATCACCCCAATTTATTACGTAACGCTCCACTTATTACAACAACCTTATCTTCTTGACTCTCCACCTATCATTCCCACCTTCCATCTATCGCCTCCAATCGCGACCTCTAGCCTCCCACTATTACGTCTAATCATGACTCCTAACATTGATCTATTACCTACACCCATAGCTTCGCCTAAAGCTTCGCCTGTCATTTCCAGCTCTAAACCACCTATTAACGATCATTTCCAACCATGAAGTCTACCAACTACCTGTCACCTTCACCGATAATTTCTATCCACTACCGATCATCTACAACCTTGACCCTCGACCCTCGACCCCTGAATATTTTAATCTTTACTTATACCTCGACCTATGACCTTCTTATTCTCCTGCTACCTCCACTTCCTATCTCGACTCATAAAGTCTACCGTCCTTCTAGCTAATTGACCTACCACTTACAACTTTCACCCAAAACGTTCACCACCACTTACCACCTTCACTCGTAGATCCTAACGAACACCTATTCCCTGCAATTATCTGCTCGTTTTTTACTTATCACTTATACCTTCCACTTATAACTCCAATCGTGACTTCAACACTCCACCTATCTCCTACACTGTCTACGTGAACCACACACACTCTATTGCTACGGTCATAATCACCACCCATTACACATAATCTGTAAATATGTTCACACTTTCTGCCTAGACCTATCACCTCCACATATGAATTCCACGCACCACCTAGCATCTTTACTCGTAACCTCAAACCGCACCACCTAAAATGTGGAATAATGAAGCGTACCGACTAATTAGCACCTCCACTGTCCATCTGTTACTGGCAATCCAGTTTTCCTACTCAGCGTGTCACTTTCCCCTTCGACTTATGACTCCAATCATGACTTCTGACCTCCATCTATCGCATCTAGCCATGAACTTCCGATCAACTTATTATCCTACACGGCCTCTACTCAACACCTGCCATTTCTAGCTCTGAAATCTACCTTATACCGAGCATCTCTATCATCCATCTATTGCATTCAATCATGTCCTTCTTCTCCAGCTATCCCTACAACGTCCATTTATAAACACAATCGCGATCTCCACCCTCTACACATAATCTCTACCTATCTCCTACATCTATGACTTTCTGATTACAGTTATCACTATCTCTGATCATGTCTTCCGACTCCAATTATAATCTACACATTCCGCTTATGATACTAATCATAATTTTAAAAGCGTATAAAAATAACCAAACTTTTGAAACGTTTCTTGGTTCTTTTGAGGCGGGGCTAAATTCCAGCGCTGCTCAAAACAACTATATAATATTCGAAGGAATAAGGGGGGTAGAGGGGTAGTGAGGGGGCGGGAGGGGGGGCAAATTCCACCTCAGCCCAAAACAACTGTATAATATAGTAAGATATATATATATTGTGGCGTTGTGGTTTCGTGCTCCTTCGGATATACCGTCGAGAGCTCCACAACGCGATCTCGCCCTGTTATCGGGCTGCCGAGTGAACCGTATTTAATACAATTTTTATTGAGTGTTGGACGCCCGGTTCACTGTCCGCTTGCCAGCTGCTCAGCGGCAACACGGACTAATTCTCACGGCCGCGAAATACTGGAAAAAGGATAGGCGGGGTAGCTCGCGAAATAAACACACACGAAATTTTCGATCAATTCCCTGGCATTTATTTAAATAAGAACGAAATTTATAACGTGTGCGGGGGCACGCTCTGGCAGTAATGTCCGGCTGCCTTAAGGAAAGTGCGCGCTTAAGTAATTCACTCTGTCTACCTGGCGAAAATCTGGCACAGCTCGTTCTCTCGTACGGCGTAGTCTCGTGCCCTGAAAAGTCGCGCGGCGCAAAGACTATTCCGAAACGGATCTCAACACGTTAGCTCCTAGAGACTTTACTGAAGAAGATTGCGGAGGGAAATAAAGTGCTCGCGAACGTCCTGTCGATTCTGCTGCCCACAGGATACTGGTACTACCTGTTGCTTTTCGCGTCTTCTCGGTCGTGGCGTCTCTTTCTGTCTCGCGCTGATCGCGGTTCTCCCTCGCAGCTCTCTCGTGCGGCGCTGCTATGTTCTCTGCTGCTTGCACGGCGCTGCGTGCCGTTCTCTTCCTTTCTTTTTCTCTCACTCGCTGACTGCCTGGCTGTTGTCTTTGCTCGTTCCTGAAAACACCACCGGGTATAAGTAACGTTCCCGTTGCTATTTATTTTACCGGCTCCGGTGGTGTCCAGGCGAGCCTCCGCTGACGGTAGACCGTCACAATATATATATATATATATGTGTGTGTGTGTGTGTGTGTGTGTGTGTGTGTGTGTGTGTGTGTGTGTCTTCAAAAGTATTTTTCTTGAAAAGTTTAGAAAATTTCCAGAAAAAAATGTAATGTAAAAAATGCTTCCCTGAGGAGCTATGAATTTTTGAAAATCAGCATAAAATGCAAAAAAACCTGTTTTTACTAACTTTGACCCCCTGTAGTTCAGAGATAATTAATGCAAAAAATCTGAAAAAAATTCTGGGAGTTGTATTTCATCAAGTAGAAGTGATATATTATGTTTAGAAATACATTTAAATTTTGATTGGTCAATCTGTGAGAGAATCACGCATATATATATATAATTTACCTTTGAGTTTATATTTTTAATACCTTCGAGTTACAAAGGGTCAAAGTTCATGAAATTCGTGGTTTTTCCGTTTTTCCCTTCTAGCTCTTCAGGGATGCATTTTTCAACAAAAGTGCATACAATACTCTCTTAAGCAAAATTTTTGTGTGTATATATATATAAAATAATTTTCTAACATCAAATTTAAACTGTAAAATCAGTGAAACTGAGATTTCGATCCAGAGTTGGACAAGCAAACAGTTCATGAAAGAACCTTTTTATAGTTCAAAATTATCTGCAAACTTTCAGAGTGGGTCTCGAAGATTAAGACCATTTAAAAAATCAAGATATGAATTTTGAAAAAAAATTTGAATCTCTTATCGAAAAAATTACATTTAAATAGAAAAACAAATTCTAAGAGAAAAAGTGTTGTCATTTTTAGTAACAAGTATTGCTTCCTTTCTGGGCTAAAAGTCGATAAAAATGCTGCTTTTTTAACTGTTTAAATTTGGATTTTCGTCGAGTTTTATTTCAAATAGGAAGCAATATTACGCAAAATGACAAGAACAATTTTTTATATCACGGAGATCAGCACTGTAGGCGGCTCGCTTGGCTCGAGAAACTGGTAGGTGGCGGTGAACGGCTGCTACGTGTCATCCAGCGGCGGGATGTCTACTGGCGGACGAAGGGTAGCCAGCCTCGGCGCCTTGAAGGCAGTGCGCATGGTCGCAAAAGTGGTCTGCGCCCCGAAGTCCACGCAGAGTGGAGTCGCCTGCACGCTGCTGTTAACCAAAGTCCTCTCCAACGGGGCGGGGAGCGGGGGCGGTACTGCCGTCACTGCTGCTACTGCTGCTCGGCCTGCTGCTGCTGCTGCGGCTGCTGCTACTCGAAACTGGTGGCGCAGGAGGATGATCTCCCGGTTCGCCTTCGCCAGATAAATCTGGCTGAGCTCCAGCTCGGCCTCCAGCTCTTTCGTAGAGACTGACTGCACGGGCAGTTGGGAAGGAAAGGGGGGGAGATAATAAAAGATAATAAATTATTCATTAAAAAGTAGCGAGTACAGCACCCGCTATATTTTCAACGCAGAACAAGTCTACCCTTGGATTGGGGGTAAGAGTGACAGGCCTTGGTGCGGCCCGTCTACTAATAGAGCAGGCGTTCCAACCTTCATGTGGATTGACGAAACTTCGTCAGTCACCGCCTAGCAGCCGGCCGCGGTACTGCCGGCGCTCGGTTCTACTACACGTGCTAGTGGGTAGCGGGCTGCGGGTTTTGTATGTGCAAGAGAACAATATTACGAAAAATGATAAGAACACTTTTTTTTGTAGAATTTTTTTTTTGTTTAAATATAATTTTTTTTTCAAAATTCATATTTTGATTTTTTAAATGGTCTTAATCTTTGAGACCCACTCTGAAAGTTTGCAGGTAATTTTGTACTATGAAAAGGTTCGTTCATGAATTTTTTGGTTTTCCAACTCTGGATCAAAATTTCAGTTTCACTGATTTTAGAGTTTAAATTGGATGTAAGAATTGGATGAAAATTGGATAAAAATTATAACATATATAAATATATGACTTTAAATTTTTTTTTGTAAAATAGACAAAACATATTAGAGAAAGTATTGTATGCACTTTTGTTGAAAAATGCCTCCCTGAAGAGCTATGAATTAATGAAAATAGGCAAAAAATGGAAAAAACACGAATTCCATAAACTTTGATCCTCTGTAACTCGAAGGTACTTGATGTAAGAAATTTGAAAAAATTTCTGAGATATTTTGACATTTCATAGAACATCCATATATTTTTAGATAGGTGAAAAATAATTCTTTTTGATTTCACATGAATCACCCATACACACACACACACACACACACACACACACACACACACACACACTGTAACATGGCAAATTTGCCATGTCACACGAAGTTCGGAGCGACAGAGCGTCTCGAGCTAGCGTGAATCGGAAACGTCCGACAGCGATTCCAACGAAGAGAAAAGTGAATCGGCATTGGAGGGTCAGCTCGATGACATTCGCCGGCTGATCGAGGCGCAATCACCCGACGACCCCTTAAACCCACTGTTGGGTTACGAAGAGGCGTTTACTGAATTCCTGCGGGAAAACCCCCCCCCCCCCCAGCATGATGGGCGCTTTCAAGGAAATATAGCAAAGACTGGAAGAACATATGAGGAAGAGACCTTGCATCATCCCCGCATCGTCGCTCTGTCTGGGCAAAGTAGCGCGCCTGACACCACCTCTGATAAAGAGCATGAAAATTTATGCTCTCAACCTGACGATCGAGACAATGGTCCAAACCGACGAACTTAGACCAGGCACCGCGTTGACGTCCAGACGGCCAGAATCTCCGCTGGTACACATTACGACCAGGGAAGATAATGGAAGTGATTCACCAGCACACCTGCCAGCAGAGAGCAACCAGCGGCAACAGGAACATCGTCCGGCCCCCTACCCCGTCAACACAAAAGACGAAGGATGACATTTTTACAACAATACGATAATAATATTTTAAGTGTTTGCATTTTTCCTACGGGTGAGTAAACGTTTTATATATGTTCTCGTTGTTGAAAGCCGCGAACTACCAATTTGGCTTTATAGGTATTATCGTTTTTTCGTCTAAATACCCATTTGACATCAATGATTTTTTTGTTTAATGGATTCTCTACTAATTTCCAAGTTTCATTTTTCTTTAAACTTTCGATTTCTGAATTCATTGCAATTTTCCACTGTTTTGATTCGCTCGAATTTATCGCCTCCTCGAATTTATGAGGTACATTTGCATCGATGTTATTAATATAAATAAAATGCGCTATAGGATCACCGTATCTATTTACAGGACTTTTCTTTCTTTTTGACCTTCTCGGTTCATTCAAATTAATTTCGTTTTCATTTTCACTATTTATATCATTTTCATTGATTTCTGTAATTAAATTATCTCTACTTTTCTCGAGAGAAGAAGTAGGGATAAATAAATTTTTGTTTGTGTTGCTGACAACACTATCATATTCTTCTGAATCGCTTTCAGAATTTTCCGATTCACAACTTTCATGCTTTTGACAAATTATTTTTGTTTCTTCTTCGACAAACTGTACATGTCTCGTGTTAATAACTTTGTTATTTACTAAAACTCTGTAACCGTTTTCTGTATAACCTACTAATATTCCTACTGTTGCCTTGTCATCCCATTTACTTTGTCTTTTGACCTCTGGGATTCGGACAAAAACTTTACTACCATAAATTTTCAAATGATTAACGTTTGGCTTTGTGCCAAAGAATATTTCGTAAGGAGTTTTATTTTCTACAGTATTTGCTATAGTGCGGTTTTTCAAGTAAGCTACCGTTTTAATAATTTCAGGCCAATATCGCCTATTTATATTTGCTTCTCTTTGTAAGCATCTGCCTATGTCCATTGCTGATCTATTGTATCGTTCCGCTACACCATTCAATTCATGCGTGTACGGTGGACATGGTAATAATTCTATTCCCTTATACTTAATAAAATTGTAAATCTCCTTATTCAAATATTCTTTGCCATTATCGCACTGTATTTTCTTAACCCTTTTGTTAAACTTATTTTCAACTAAATTTACAAATTCTATAAAACAACTTGCAGTTTCAGACTTATGTTTAATACAAAATATTCGCGTGCATTTACTGTAATCATCGACAAAAGTTAAGAAATATTTTTCTCCACCATAACCAGTCGTTTGATGCGGTCCATTTAAATCAGTAAGAATTAATTCTAAAATTTCAGAAGTTTTTGTTCGATTATTTTGAAATGGTACATTTGCCATTTTACTTTGAATGCAATTTGCACATTTCATATCAGTGTTTTCAATTTTATCTGGCAATCCCTCAACTAATTTTTCTTTAACTAATTTATTTAAGTATTGAAAATTAACATGACCTAATGCTCTGTGTCATTTTTCTTTCGCGGTTATTTTTACTGCATTTATACATTTTTCTTTCTGTACATTCACTAGAAAACCTTTTATATAATATAAATTATTTACTTTATTTGCAACTACAATTAATTCTCTATTATTGTTATAAATTTTCGCGCTATCATTTCTAGCTACTATCGTATTACTTGCAGTTATTTTTGAAAAACTTAATATGTTCTGCTTTATGTCTTTTGCAAAATAAACATTGTTTAGATTTACATATTTTTTACTATAATAATTTTCAAAATAAATTTGTATATTTCCTACTTTTGTAGCTTTGTGCGTTTTCCCGTCAGGTGATATGACATCTATCGGTTTTTTCAAAATAACAGAATTTTCAAAATAATTATCATCGCGTACAATGGGATCGGTACAACCGCTGTCTAATAACCAAAAGATTTTCTTTCGATTTTCGCTACCGTTACAATCACTGTCTAAATTTACCTTATTTGTCTCTGGTGTATATACTTGCGTTGATCATGACTCGCTCGCGTAATCTTCGTGTTGCTCTTTCGTGCTGTGCGATAAATGTTGTCCTCTGCCTCGACCTCTGCCTCTGAAGCCTCTGTTGCTGCCTCTGTGACTACTTCTTCCTCGCTGATTTCGACTTGGTTGAGTGCTGCAGCTTTGACCTTGCTGTTGTCCAGTCCAACAGTCTTTTTGCGCGTGGCCATATTTTCCGCAATTATAGCAATTTCCCTTTATTTTCGTGTTGAAAGTGCTTACATTGCTTTTGCTATCACTTTTGTTATTGTCTATGTTATGTAAATTTTCTTCTTTTATTTTCGATTTAACATAATCGATCGTATGTTGTTCTTTGGGTATCACATCAAGAAAATCACCAATATAACTGTAAGTTGATGGTAGTGCTCGAAGTAAATAGTTTATCTTTTCTGCTTCTGTTATCTTACCGCCAGCACTTTTAAAATCATTTACGGCTTTTTCGAAGTCTACGAAAAATTCTTCGATTTCTCTATAACTTTTAAGTTTGATTTCTTCTATTTTATTTCTTCACAACATTTGTAAGGCTGTTGACTGTGTTATATACATTTTGTCAAACCTTTCTATCATCTCACACGCTGTTATGCATTTACTTACATATTCAAGCTGCTTATCTGAGATAGCACTTGTTATAATTGCACGTGCTTTGAGATCTTTTTTCTTCCAATCAGCTTCTGTGTCTGAGGCAATTCTTTCTCTTTTTATTTGCTCTTGACATTCTTTATATTCAAGCAAGATCATTAATCTTGTTTTCCAACTGGTATAATTTATACCGTCAAAAATTGGTATAATTATATCTTCAACTTTTGCTTGAGCCATTTCGTATTCACTTATTTTTGTGTAAATTTCGTTTCTCCAAACACAAACTTCTTTGGTTATTTTTATAACTTTTCTCAAAATTGTTTTTCTAATTTTTTCACTTAGTGTTTCCTTATTTTCTTCAATCATTAATTATTTGTGCAAATTCATAAAATTTTCCATGTGCTCTATCACGTCACTTAAACACGTTTTATGTGTGCCGACCGTAATCTCTTCGCATCACACTTTTTTCTTCAATTTTTCACAAAAATGTTTTTATCAGTCTCTTCTAGACTACTTTTATTTGTTATTTTCACTTATATTTCTTTTTGAACTCTTCTTAGTTCAATTATTTTTCACTGGAACACTTTTGTATTTTCCACGTGGCTCTCACACCTCACTAGCACATTTTAATATGTCTTACTGCACTTTTTTTAAAAAAAAAGTCACAGTACGGCATAAAAAATTTCCAATCACGCTCTGCTACCATGTTGGAGTGGTGGAAAATTAGTGAGGTTGTTTTTAATAATAAGTAACTTTATTACAATGCGTGATGTGTCGTCGGACACGACTGTCTCCTTCCGAGACTTACAAGCGAGAGAGAGAGAATGAGCGCGAGTACAGTATATGCGAGCGCTCTTCTCTATAGTGTGTATCTATATATGTGTGTTTACATACTCGCGTATTTGCGTTTTCGGAGTCGCGCTTGTCTCGATGTACAAAATCATATATATACAAGAGATGGCGCGACCAGTATTAATTCATAGAACAACAAGCAAAGAGTATAATATTTATACAATATTCAACAAAACTCATTAAAATTCATTTAAATTTCTTTTAAGGGGTTATGACAGTGTTAATACCTGAAAAAAAAGAAAAATTGTTAGTGTTGTAAAAAATTAATAGATATATAGGTGCTCTAAAAACTATATTTTTGCTTTCAAATACAAGTATTATACATCACTTTTATGCATAAATAATATGCATAAAGTGAGTGTAACATTTAAAAACAATTAAAGGTATTTGCTTACGAAAAATCATGATTTTCATCACTTTTATTTACTTGCCGCATGTTTCTGATGGAACCGTACCATCAATCCTGTTGAATCAAAGTGCCAAATCTTCATTATGAGTCTGGTCTCAGACTAAGTGGAACAAATTCCTGAAAAACACAAAATTAATATAATTAATTAAACATATATTGACAATATTAATAATTATAGTGAATGTTACATATGTAAACATACGTAACATTCACTTTGAACTTATTTTTGCCAATTCTGCTCCACTCAGTTTGTGACCGTACTCATTAGGAAGGTTTTCCACTTTGGTTCATCCGGATTGATGTTACGGTTCCTTCAGAAAGCTGCGGCAAGTACATCAAAAGCATGAAAAAACTAAATTTGAGTAAAAGGCATTTAAAGTTTATAATGTAAATCATACAAATGAACTCAGCTATACTTACAGAAAATATCCAGCATACCTTGATTTGCTTTTGGTACTCAAATATACATACAATAAAGTATATTTGATGGTACGCGCTTGTCATGCTGTGTGATAATAGCATTTAGAAGCTGAAAACAAAATAAAAATTATCGTTAGCTATTCATAATCAAGTTATGTTTATGAATTACAGTTACATACAATACTTACCATTATTAAATACACTTCAAGTTCTTAAAAAGTATGCAAAATAATACTTCAGGCAGTGAATATAAGCTCCCATTTTGCTGTCTTGCACCCGTATACCTAAAAGCAAAAAATAAACCAACAAAGAAAAAGCTCATTATGAACACTGTTATTACTAATTAGTTTCCAATACTTATCTGAATAATTTTTCTACTCTGCAGAAGCTCTTGCACTTTTGCAACACTACTAAGGTTATAAGCATTGCTACAGCAGCTAGCAGACTAACTGCACTGATCTAGTGTCTTGGATGAAAAACAGCTGTTTGGCTGCTTTCTGCTGCTTTACAGAAAATTCTACTATACCGATCAAACAGAAATCTTCATTCTCGACCAGACGCTGTGAGGCACAACCTATTCGAGTGGCAAATTCAAATTTGTTGAATGCCTTTACTTTAACACATTGAGTTTAGTAACATAAAATCACACATAGAAAAATTAATTTTACAGATTTTATTTATTTTACGGAAATAAATTAATAACTCTTGAGAAAAAACGGTTTGTAAAACGGTTTTTAAGTCATATTTTCAGTCAGATTTCTCATGAAATTACTCTGTAAAAAGTGGGTTAGAACAATCCTTTCCACAAGTTTGGCCTAATTAAAATATTTAAAAATCACGATTCTTCAAAAATTTACTTGAAACAGATTTGTTAGTTTTTTGTTAATATCTTCGAGGAAAATTTTTTTAGCCAAAAACGGCTTTCAGGACCATATTCTACAGACTATTAACTATGAAAATTGAATAAAAAAAATGGGTATTTTCAAAATTTTAACACTGTCATAACCCCTTAAATCTCTTCAATTCAAATTCATTTTTCAAAACTTTAATTTTCCTTGTTACTATAAAAATTTCTTTAATTACCACGTACGTCCCAAGACTTCAAAAGGTTATCTTTAGAAAAAGGACAGTATATAAAGCGGATATCTTTAGAAAATAAGAAGAGTCAAATAAGTGCTATTTATATTTAGGTCGTCAATCAAAGAATAATGTAAAGTGCCTTAGGTTAAGATATTAAACGAGTAGGTTATCTTTTTACAACAATAGATTAATAATAGATAAATTTTATATTTTCATATGTTCACATTAATTAAGTATTTTATTTTATTAGTCTCAGCCCCCCCCTATCCGACTTATTCTGTTTCCCGGAGCTTCCATCTCGCCCCTCTTAGGTTAAGTTAGGTTAAAATTAGATTAAGTTAGTTCTAAGTCCTTCAAAAACCACTCCCCTTTTTTCCCGAATATAAGTGTTTGTATGAGAGTGAAGTCGGCTAGCTAGCCGCAACCATATGCCGAGAGGCGCACTGTCCCGCGAGGTGGACCAAGGCTGACGGAGCAACCCGCTTTGCTCCTTTCCCCACGGAAGGGAGAGTTGTATCATGGCAAATTTGCCATGTTACACGAGGTTCAGAGCGGCGGGGCACAGCGTCTCGAGGTAGCGTGAATGATTACGAATGAATGACTAATGGCGTTTATATTTTCTATATTTACGCGAGAGACGGAGAGGATAACAGCGAGCCGAGGAAAATACGGCGATAAGCCTCGAGCCCCGGAGACGACGAGGAAGGAGCCTTATCAAAGCCGGCGGAACAACAAGCAGTCCAGTTTGGAACAGGATGCCTGTGACGGCCTAGTCCGACCGTAAGACGAGAGTTCCCAGGTGCTAGGCTGGGCGAGGTCTGTCTACGTGAGGTCAGGTGCACTAGACCCGCGCGATGACAGCTCACTCGTGCTGGTGTTTAGGGACAAAGACTACAGCGTGAACGCGTTCTTTTCTAACAGGAGTAATTCAAGTTAAAGGCCTGATAAGAATTATTCCGGGAGTTAGTTAAGGATTCCGCGGCGTTTTATAGCGGCGTTAATATAGTTTTAATAATTAATTAGCGGCGATATGGTAACGTCGCATACTCTAGACTGGCTGTCTGCTGTCTTCTCGAGCGTTCAAATCTCGCGATTATCCGGCTCAACGAAGATTGATGACGGTAATGTACCTCACCCGCTGACGCTTATTTAGTTATATAGTTCTATACTTAATATTATAAAATTGTGTTACTGATAATACATTTTTAATGCAACATGTATAATTTTTGAATAATATGTATTAATATGTATCAATTTTTTTAACAAAACAATTTGTTGAAAAGTTGCGACGTAGCAATAAATATTGCTCCGTCGTTGGAATTATTATACAGCTAACGAGCTCCGTAGGCGAGTTGACAGCTCCTGTAGCGAAGCCAGCGCGGGATGTGACGCAGCTGATCATACCTGCGCGACTTGCCGGCGTTCGAGAGAGGGAGAGCCGCAGGAAGTAGCGATGCCGCCCGCCTTATAGTTTATCCATAGGTGGAGCCACCGGATGGACATCGACATTGATTGATTGATCGATATTGATAAAGGAGGCGCGGATTTGCATATTGAGGAAGGATATAGAGGGGGATAATTGATTTATTAGCCAATGATTAAATTAGGATTTGGAAAAGAGGGCGCTGGAGGGAAACACAGATAAAGGATTCAATTAGTGGTAGTTCTTAGTAGGCCAATAGAGGATTTCTTCTAGGAAAAGGGCCAATTAGGAAATTTGGATGCCGGGACGACGTTTCCGAGAAGAAGGAGGCCGGGTGGGAAATTCGGCGTCCTTCCTCAAACGGAGCGTCGGCCTCGGCCATTCCGGTCCTGGTCTCGAAGCGACACAGTTCTTTTCAGCAGTTATGGGCAGTATTGGATAGTTTCTCCCGACATCGTAGTGACTTTTCCTTTCCAAAATCTCTCGCGAGAAGAATCTCTTGTTTTGTTGAGAAGGAAGCGATATTGGAGGATTTTTGGTGAACGAATCATAGAGGAACTTTGATGAGGCATTGGTGCAACTATTATTGATATTTTGTTGATGGAGGAATAATTTGGAGTGACGATAAATTCGTGCCGCGGAACATAGTGGAGATTTTCGCACGTTTCAACAGTCGGCAGTTTTCCCTTTTTGTACTTGATCCATAATAGAGTCAATCGTAGAGGAATATTCGCAGCCCTTCCTTAGCAGCCACCGGTCATTCCTGTAGCTAGTTATATGGCCGTTGGCCAATGCTTTTATTTAAACTCAGTTCATTGTTGGAAAATTTCTAGTGTATTGAGATACGACAATATATCTTGTGTTGTTTTAATATTAATTATTGGTGTTTGATATTTGTTGGACCTAATTGCCACCACTATCCCGCTTTTCACCACTTGCAGAAACATCACGAGCCGGAGAAAAGGAGTAAACCGCGCAAAATCAATTATTTGTATACTAGCGGGAATTCTCGTGCGGGCGAGTCAAATTCTACGTTACAAAGTATTGTCTGAACAAAATATTTAAAGGGATAAAACACATTTTAACCAGCAACATTTTAACTCGCTAGGGTTTAATAAAGATGCTGCTAGGGAGAGAGTCCCACAACTTCATAGCCTGAATACTTAACCCTCGTAGATAAGTGGTGTTATTTGAGAAGGGTATGTTGAAGGTGGATGGAGGAAGACGATCTGAATGGCGGATACTGTCAACCAGGGGCGGAAAGAAGGGGAGAAAATAATTTGGCCGCGAAGTTGTCAGAACTTGGTAGCTAAGGACGGCCATAAAATACTGACGGTGCGCCTCTTTTTAGTATTTCATGTACTTTTGTGCCTTAATCCCAAGTTCTTCAGATATTTAAGAAATGGTACCTCGATACTATCAATTGCAACACTGGGCAGACTCTCAGGGTGAATGGAGAGGGAGAGAGAGAAAGAGAGAGAGAGGGGGGGAGGGAGGGAGAGGAAGAGAGAGAGAGAGAGAGGGATGGGAGGGAGGGAGAGAGAATATAATAATGTTATTTTCCTTTAAATTTCTCCTTTAAATGTGCACCGCTCAGTGTGCTTTGAAAGGCTAGAAGCAGACGATTTCTCAAACTAATGAAAATAAAACTCGTAACATAAGAGCTTCGATTACGGTTAGTGTATATAAGTGTTACATAAATTTGTAAAACATAAATTTTCGAATTGATTATTTAAAATATAACTACTTTGATTCAAATTTTTTCTAAAACGTTTTAAAATTTCGCGCACTTCTGGTAGTCAATTGAACCGTCACAATTGGAAGTACAATTGCGACATTACCAAAGAACGTACTTATCTCTCATGATGTTGATCGAGATGCTTTCTTTATTCAGTGCACTGAAATACCCAAAAATTTCACGAGACCCTGTCAAAACGTATTTTCTCCGATAATTATTGCTGTCTTACAATCTTAATAAAAATAGTAAAAAATGTAGAGTAAATTAAGAACGTCATTGATTCTATTCAAATATATTTGATATGTAAACTCAGTTACAACTATTATATACTTTTCCAAAATGCATAAAGCAGAAGCTACAAGCTCTTGCAAGAAAAACATCTTATAAGCACAGTTGCAGAAGTGAATATGAGGATGATACCATTTTTAAAGGTAGACGTTATTTATAATATTATTTATACTAACATAAGACAGTATAGAAGGATAGATAATGTTCTACTGAAAAAGCAACAGATAATTTAATTTTTGCATAGACTGAGCGCAGTATTTCTAATCACTCATTTCATGCTATGTGGATAAAGCAAGTGTCTTTTTATACTGCTGGTCGGTTTTAACTTTTTCTCCCCAGAGTTGTGCAAGAATGCGCATCCTTTTGTGTTGCAAATTCTTTTTAGCAGTAGGTATGTACACCTGTAGTTCCGTAGTGTACCGTTTTCATGCCTCGACTGGCAATCAATGTTTCCGAAAAGCTGAAGATATGCTAAATTTTAAAAGAGTACCAACGCAAGGAACATTCTTATTTTTAAGATGAAACATACAAACGAAATTTTCGTAACGACCGCCATCAGCAACACTGTCAATACCGATATAGTCACCTAAAAAAGTCGATGATATTCGTTAGTGAATAACCTTCAACTTTTCAGAAAAAATGTAGGCAAGTTAATTAAGATGCTGTACCAGTTAATACTACTTCGAAGATTACGATTGAACCTCGGTGTGGTCAAACTGCCGCATATCATAAAACTGAAAATTTTTTACGAAGATTTTTACGAATTTTTTATTCAGAAAACACGCACTTTTGGAAAAAATTTTCAAGAAGAATAAGCTCTTAGAATCAGCTAAGGAATACGTACGAATGTTACCAGAGTGATTCCAGTAATTTTTTTTATTTTTTTGCAAATTGACAATTTTTGAAAAATTTAAAAACATTAAAAAAATTTTTTAAAATTAAAAAAAACCGACGAATATATCGGTGTAGGTAATTAGATATATATTATACAGCTTTAATGTACTCCACACGGTGTATCTCGCACAAAAATAAAAAAACGAGCGCACTTAAGTGGTTCTGCGGTAACATTTTTACGAGAGACGCAGTTAAGTGATTATACAATCGGCTAGCATTTAAAATATTTGTGCATTTTGAAAGTCCTACTATTGTACAATGAAAAAGGGTACTAAGAATGTAGACATTATAGAAGCTGCAAGATGCTTGCCGATTTTCTTTCTGTTAGTGTGCTTGTATACCCACAGCACTTCTGATTCCAATTTTCTATTAACTCTACTTCGATATATTGTAATTTCTATTACGAGCGAGGCCACACTTGCTAGTTTCTATTAACTTCTAGACCGTCGGGATTACGTCATATGACGCGTAACTTTTTTGTATCAATATAAGTTTTGAGCAATCACGAAAATCAATGAAAACACTATTCTAGGAGTTTTTGATATCGCTGATAGCGAATCTCAGGTCAGATATTGAAAATTCACTCCCCAGGGGCGGATATGCCCCCCCATCACCCCAATTTTTTGGAAATTCAACGATATATCGAAATTCAGTGAAAACTTAATGCAGGGGGTTTTCGATATCGCTGATCGCAAATCTGAGGTCAGATTTTGAAAATTCACTCCCCAGGGGCGGATATGCCCCCCTCCATTACGCCAATTTTTTTTGAAATTCAACAATACATCGAAATTTAGCGAAAAATTGATGCAGGGGGTTTTCGAAGTCGCTGATCACGAATCTAAGGTCAGATTTTGAAAATTCACCCCCCAGGGATGGATATGCCTCTCCGAATCACCCCAATTTTTCGAAAATTCAACAATACATCGTTATATATATATATATATATATATATATATATGGGTGGTTCTCTGACAAATCGAGCGGTCGATTTTTTGACCCTATCGAAAAAAATTTTTAAAATGTTCCTAAGAGACACATGAGTATCCCTAAATTTTTTCAGATTTTTTGCATCAAGTATCTTCGAGTTACAGAGGATCAAAGTTGATGAAATCATGTTTTTTTGCTTTTTCTGGCTACTTTCATTAATTTATAGAGCCTCAGGGAAGCATTTTTGACTATAGAGATATATAACATTTTTTTCTGAAAATTTTCTAAACTTTAAAAAAAAAATAGTTTTGATGTCGTATATATGTTTTAAGAAAGTTATAAGTCATTTAAGTTTTAAAATCAAGTTTTAGGAAAGTTCGATCATCCGGATCATAACCAAAAAATTTATGAAGATACCTTATTTAAATACAAAAAAGTCTGCGAAAGACCCAGAATGTCAGAGGCCTTGGTTTCTCTGTAAAAAAATCATTATATCCGTTCATATATGAAAAAAATTTAGTTTTTTTGCTATATCGAAGAATTTAACCAATTTTATCAATTACGTAAATTTTTTTATAATAATTTCAATCATTAAAAAAATGATAAGGTTAGTGAAATGCTTCGATATAGCAATAAAACTAAATTTTTTTCATATATGAACGGATATAATGATTTTTTACAGAGAAACCAAGGCCTCAGACATTCTGGGTCTTTCGCAGACTTTTTTGAATTGAAATAACATATCTTCATGAATTTTTTGGTTATGATCCGGATGATCGAACTTTCCTAAAACTTGATTATAAAGCTTAAATGACTTATAACTTTCTTAAAACATATATATACGATATCAAAAATATTTGTTTTGAATAGTTTAGAAAATTTGCAGAAAAAAATGTTATATATCTCTATAGTGAAAAATGCTTCCCTGGGGATCTACAAATTAATGAAAGTAGCCAGAAAAAGCAAAAAAACATGATTTCATCAACTTTGACCCTCTGTAACTGGAAGATACTTGATGCAAAAAATCTGAAAAAACTCAGATACTCATATGTCTCTTAGGAACATTTTAAAAATTTTTTTCGATAGGGTCAAAAAATCGACCGCTCGATTTGTCAGAGAACCACCCATATATATATATATATATATATATATATATATATACATACACACACATATAAATATGCATATATTTTATGTGTATGTATGTGCTAAAATATTATATATAATATCTACTGTACTGCAAAATATTTTAATTATAAAAAATACGGGTACACAGTAATATGTATGCATTTGTATTACTAACTGATACAGGAAAGCAGTAAAGTCAGGTGCATCCGTACTGGATGTGTTGAGAAACTCTATAGAAGACATTTTCCTCCGTTTTACTTGCATTTTTATCTCGACAAAAGAATTTGTTCAAAAATGGCAAATGTCAATAATGAACATGACATCTATAGTAGTGGAGAGTCTGAGCCAAGTGAAACGCACTCTGATACTGACTACCAAATTTCTGACATTGATAATGATGATTTAGAATACATCCCTGGACAAGTTAACTACGACAATTATTATTTTTCTTCAATCAAACTGTTTACTTCTAGAACTGGTATTTGGGAGGGTATACAATTACATGAAAATGACCCTGTTCATTATTTTCAGTATTTTATTGATGATTACCTTCTTACTTTGATATGCACAGAAACGATTCGTTATCAGGAACAAAATCCATTATGAGAGCGGGATAAAATGGTAAAATGGTCAAATGTTACACCAGATGAGCTTCTAAAATTTTTTGCTTTGACTATTCTTATGAGTCACATTTGGAAAGGCTGTCTTGAAGATTATTGGAGCACTAACCCAATGTTAGCAACACCAATATTTCATCAAACGATAACTCGTAATCGCTATCTCCAAATACTCCGTTTCTTACATTTTGAAGACAATAACAATTCAAGCACACACCCTCTGAGAAAATTGAAGCCTGTTATAGATTATTTGAAAATGAAGTTTTCAAGTTTTTTAGATCCAGGACAAAAATTATGCATCGATGAAAGTCTTGTACTATTGAAAGGGCGGTTATCTTTCAAACAATATTTACCCCTAAAACGACATCGATTTGGTATAAAAATATTTGAAATTGTTGACTGTAAAACTGGATTTCTTGTAGATTTTCTTATCTATACAGGTCAAAATACTGAATATGAACGTTTTGACCTAGGTATTTCAGGTGATATTGTAGCTCATTTTCTAAAGCCATATTTTCACAAAGGTCACATTGTTTATACAGACAATTGGTATAGTTCTCCCATTTTGACAGAATTCCTACACGAAAAAGATACGGGTCTATGTGGTACCGTAAAAAAAATAGGAAGGGATTACCAAAATTAGATATGCACCTCAATAAAGGAGAGGTACAAGTTGCCCATAATAATATATATATGGTCATAAAATGGCAAGATAAAAAAGAAGTACATATGATTACTTCAGTACACGAATTTGAATTTACTACGACAGGAAAGAAACATTATAAAACTCACCAAGATATAATAGAGTCATCTTGCATTATTGATTATAATAAAAATATGAGAGGTATCGATGGTATTGATAGACAATTATCCTTGACAGAATCAATTAGGAAACAACTAAAATGGTACAAAAAACTGTTTTTTTTATTTGCTTGATATGGTTCTCATCGATGCATATGCATGGTACAACATAAATAATCCCAGAATATCTTTCCCAGATTTTCGGCTAAAAATAGTCTCCGCTACTCTTGACTTAGAAGACGTGCCAAATGTTGGGATTGTAGAAAGCCCTAATCGTCTAATAGGAAGACATTTCACTGCTTTATTGTTATCTCTGTGCGGTGTAATAAAAAAGAGGTGTGAGCTATGTAAAATGATGAATAAGAGATCAGAAAGCAGAATAGGATGTGATAAATGTAAAGTTTCATTATGTATTACACCTTGTTTCCACACTTATCACACTCAAATTTATTTGCCATAAGTAAAATAATAAAACTAAAAAAAAAACAAAATAATAAACAAAACAAAAGATTTTAAAAAATGAAAAAAATCATAAAACATTCCCTATCAATCATTATCTTTTTCATACACATTCATACATACCTACACACATACACCCACATCAATATCCACAGACACGCGTATGCACACGCACATATACACATACATATACATTCATACTCACATACTCACACACATACACGTGCACATCCACTTATACACGCACCATCACCCACACACACAAGGGATCAGCCAACCTTCCATGTCCACGTCATTGATCCTGGGTTACGTCGAGAGAAGGTCTAAACATATATAAACTCTCTGCATCAAGTTTCAATTGAAGTTCATCGAATTATTGAATTTCCAAAAAATTGGGGTGTTGGGGGGGGGGGCATATCAGTCCCTAGGGGGTGAATTTTGAAAATCTGACCTCAGATTCGTGATCAGCGACATCAAAAATCCCTGGCCTCAAGTTTTCACTGAATTTCACTGTATATTGGTGAAATTCTGAACTTTTGAAAATTTTAACATTGTGTTATACCGTAGGCCGCCGAGGTGCGCCATATGGCGCGCATCCCTGAATCGCACACGTCCACCCTTAAAAGGGTTCTATCTATTAGGCCTCAGAACACTTTTCTATAGGGAAAATCGAATTTTCGATTTTTCAAAATTCCGGCGGTCTAAAGGTTAAAATCAATTTGAAATTATCACTTCTGTCGCGCGTCCCGTGACGCACACGTTTCTTTTATAAATTGTACATAATATAATGAAAGATTTTGTGAACTGATTCTTTGTTAAAATGTTCTCTTTTATTTTTCAGGTTTTATTGGAAGGCATACAACTATCAGGTTATAAAGAATTTTCTTATAATGTGACAAGCTAGTAAAAGTGTTGCATTTTCATCGTTTAAGTATCGAAGAAAGTTTTTACAGAATTTCTATTGGAAGGTTACGCAACTATCATGTTACAAAGGGAAGGAATTCCTGTTTTTTCAAGATTTACAACTACTAGACCAAGAGCAGCGCGCTTCGCGCGCTCTAATTTTTCTTGCGATTTGTTCATAATTTAATAGTACTCAGAAATACTTAAAATAATCAAATTCGATTTTTATTTTGAAAATTTTGAAGAATTATTTCTCTTTTAAAAGTTATTTTTTAAAGTACAGTTTTTAAAAAGAACTTATCGAACTGTGCATAGATATATCTATATATGAAGAACTCATGAACCCATTGTCGATTCTGTTGTGTATAAAATAAAAACAAATCTTTCTCGATTTCTTGTACCTGCACTCTGCTTGCACGCAGATCTTTTTTGCCATTATATTAGGCAAGAATGTTAGATCAACATCAGCGGGCTTCGCGCGCTCTAACCTCAAACTAACGCATTCACCGGAAACACATGAACCACAATTCGTCTTCAACGGCTTCAAAACATCCGGTCATGACTTTTTATTAGTGGGATTATATAAGTTCAGAAGACAAGTGGTTTAGAAGTTTTTCTCAATTTTGAGAGAGCAAGTACACTCAGTTTTCAGATGTAACGAGACTTTTCCCAAGGGAAAAGCATGTTTTGTTTTATATAAGGTAACGAGAACTTATGAGTTGTCAAGCCAGTCACTCAGAGGGATAGGATAAGAATTTTCAAGTTGATAGGGCCCAGTAAAAATTGAATTTTTTAATTTTGAAATTTCTAATCTATGATTATCTCAATAGTGCTCAACTGTACCATCTTAAAAGTTCTTATACTATCCCTCTAAGCTGTGGGCTTAACAACTACTTGTATGGTCTATTTGCTTTTTAGAAAGCAGAACATGTATTTCCATTGAGAAAAGAGATACTCAACCCTAATTCTGGAAACTGCCTGAACTCTGGGCACTCTGAGAATTGAAAATAACCAAGTTTTTCATTAAACATACCAATCAAAGGGATATCATGAGAAATTTAAAGTTTATCGTATCGACCAATAATTTCGAAATAATTATTATATAAGGCATTCAAAATTGAACAGCTCAAAATTGGTCTAGACGATTAACTGGAAATTTCTTATGCTATCCCTCTGATTGATTTGCTTAATGAAAAAATAGTTATTTTCAATTTTCAGAGTGCCCGGAGTACAGGCAGTTTCAAGAATGTGGGTTGAGCGTCTCTTTTTCCAATGGAAGTATATGTTTTGCTTTCTAAAAGGCAAAAGATCATACAAGTTTTCAAGCCCGCTGCTTAGAGGGATAGTATAAGAATTTTGACAATGGTATAGTTGAGCAGTATTGAGATAATCAGAGATTAGAAATTTCAAAATTCAATAATTCAAAACTGCTGAGCCGTATCAACTTGAAAATTCTTATATTATCCCTCTAAGTGACTGGCTTGACAACTTATAAGTTCTCGTTACCTTATACAAAACAAAACATGCTTTTGCCTTGGGAAAAGGCTCATTATATCCATGATCTAGAAAATGAGTATACTTCGTACTCCTTTCAAATGGAGAAAAACTTATTTTCTATCTAGAAATCCATCGCAAGGATAGCATGTAAAAGTTTAAGTTTATCACATAAACCAATGAAAAAATAATTATCATTTATGGTATTCAAAATTCAACAGCTCAAAATTGGTCTAGACGATTAACTGGAAATTTCTTATGCTATCCCTCTGATTGATTTGCTTAATGAAAAATTAGTTATTCTCAATTTTGAGAGAGCAACATGTACAGTCAGTTTCCAAATCTTGGATGTAACGAGTATTTTCCCAAGGGAAATGCATGTTTTGCTTTGTAAAATGTAACGAAAACTTATGAGTTGTCAAGTCTGTCACTCAGAGCGATAGTATGAGAATTTTCAAGTCGAAATGGCTTAGCAAAATAGTTACATATTTGACAATTTAGACTCACAAGCCATGAAATCAATGGTGTAAGTATATCTACATGAAAATCAAAAATATAAGTTCTCGATCGGAGTCGGGATCGAGTGAATTGTATGCATTGTTTTAACATGTTAAAGCAAATTTGGATACCGAATTTCAGCCTTCTAGCTATAACAGATTTTAAATGAGGTAAAGACCGAAGTATGCAAAATGCAGCTTTCGTAACTTGTGGATGATTACTTATTTCAATTATATTTTTTACACTCATTTAATATCTATCATAGCAAGAGGGCTGAAAAATTTTGTTCATAAGTTTGTTTTAAAATATTAAAACAATACCTGTAATTAAGTTTATCTAAAAACTTATAGTTTTGATTTTCATATTGTTACTTAACTGAAAATTTAAACACCAAAGGCATGAAGTCAACAGTGTAAGTATTTATGAAAAAGTCAAAATTATAAGTTCTTATACAAAGTTAAGTGTATGTATTATTTTGAATCTCTTATAAGTAAATAATAAATACAAGTTTTTAGATTTTATTTTTTTACATATACTTTTTTTATAAATATTATTCAAAATATAATATGGATTAAAAATTTGTGAAGGATATGATGTAATCTTGTATTATGGCGCTACCGCGCCCCTTAATAAATACTAAAATGCTACATCACACATGTTATGTGTCAATAGTATACATAACGTTTAAATGCTTTCAAGATAGGCCAAGCAACAGAGATTTTTTTCAAAAAAGTAATAAAAGCGGTTGGCAACCTATGCCATTCGATAGCAAATAAAGTGCACTTTAAGTACATATGCTTCTCTACAACCAAATCAAGATTATTTTGTAGTTTTTAACAAAAGCTCTTGCAGGAAATGAGCATTTTTTCAGTTTTTCGCTTAGAACTTTTAATATATGCAAACAATGAAAACATAAGAAGAGAGAAGAAATATGCGGTATTAAATTATGAAGAGAATGAACTATTAAAAATCTCGATAGGTTGTATAGAAGCTGAGATAATTAGAGAAAAAGGGTTAAACTGGCCATTTTTCAAAAATTCATTACGCAGCCATTTTTTAATTTTAAGACTCGAAATTTTGAAGATTTGAAGCTATAGGTATGTACTTTATACGAAAAAAATGAATGCTGTGAAACCATTATTGTTGATGTTAATTTTTTATTCACTAACTTGCACACGCTGTCACGTCGCCAATTGTGGTCGAATTTCAATTTGAAAAAGGGTTTTAAAAAGTTGACGTTTTGCACAATAAGATGCATTCATCAGTTTTTCGATAAAGTACATATAATTATGCTAAAATAGCCGTCGAAAATGGGCAAAAACGGCCGGACACGGCAGAGCGCACGAGTAGTGGGGGAAGCGCGCGTGAATAGGGGCTATGTACACGGCTATGTATACGCACTTCCCCTTTTGTTAAAAACTTTTGTTAAAAATTATAAAATAATCTCGATTTGGTTGTAGAGAAGCATATGTGCTTAAAGTGCACTTTATTTGCTATCGAATGGCATAAGTCGCCAACTGCTTTTTTTGATCGTCAAAAATCATACCTTTTTTTGCTCTGTCGCTTGGCCTAACAAAGCAGTTATCGATTAATTAATTAGCAATAATTTTATGTACGTACAGACTTCTTATTATGTATATTTGTGATAAAAATAATTATGGAACTTACCATAAAATTTAGTGTCAATAAAAGAAAAAAAACGCGCTATTCTATTTACCTCTAGGGTTGTGTGGAAAAGATAGATATTTCTTTTTGAATAATAATGATTCAAAAAATATCTATTTGCTCTACAGATGGTGTCGAAAAAATAATTATTATTACAATAATACATGAGATTATGTACATTAATTTTTTAAATTTATAAAATACTTAATTGATTTTAACTATTCTTTATAATTTAGGTATTATATACCTTTTAATAAGGTCATTTCTTCATGTAAAAATTAAAGATCAATTTTTTAACACTTGATAACCTTAATGTACCAAAAACCAAAATTTCGTTTTGAGTGCTTTATTATTTACGGTTATTTCATTATGTAAATTAAAATCAAACTTTCGATAACAACGTAGAGAATATTCTAGCGGGTTTATTGTATACAGTTATTAATTTCTTCCTTCCTACATGTCGATAAGAAATGTATTTATAAGTATAGATGTATTTATAAGATAAATGAATCTAATCATCTCTTCGAGCAACTTGGTATTTATTACATCTTACACCAATAATGACATCGAGCCGAAGGTGAGGGGGGCAAAAACGAGATATGGGCTGTCCGAATTTGCTCCCGTGGTGCGTAATAATGTTACTTCTATCGCCCGGGAGCGAAAGTAGTACTTTCGGCACAGTGTGGAGAAAAAGTTGTTTATAGTCAGTTTAAAAATAATTATGTTAGCATCTATATCTTTTTTTACCTCGTAAAACATTAACTGGTAAACATGTTCGGGTCAAGAGTCTGTTGGACAGACTACCCTTTCTTTAGTGTTACTTCTCTATACCTTCGATTTTACATAAGTTGCCATTTTCTTTTTAGCAAAAGAAAGTTATGATATCAATAAATAAATAGGCAAGTTTTTATAAAAAGCAATCGGTTATAAATTAATAAATAACAGTTTAAGTGGGGGAAAAATATAAAAATAAATGTATTCATATAAACACTCGACCAAATTGTAGCATGTAAAAAGGTAGATAGCCTATGAAAAGGTACAGTCGGATACAATTGAAACTTTGAATAATTGCGACTGACACCCCGTTCTGCGCATCCCAGCTGACGTTTGGTGACCGATTACGCTGACGCTTTATTTACCGAAGGAGGTTAGGTCACCATTCTTTCGGTAAATGAAGCTTCGCGTGACTGGTCACAAACATGCGCCGAACGTGGCGCAAATTCGGTATTATTCAAAGTTTCAATTGTACCCGACTGTATCCGTGATAGAATCGCATGTTCTTACATAACATTATCACATGACAAATGTGCCTATAATATGTGGTAATATCATGTGTATGTCCAAAATTATCGTGTAATAAACAGGGTTATTTCGCATCATAAAAAATTTTTCGGTTATTTATGGAAGCAACGAGCGGAAGTAAAATCTACTCTAGTTATTAATTCAGTAAATGTGTTACGATTCTTTTTTTATGGAAAAACTTACCGTCCCGTCCTATCATGGATAATCGATGAATTACTAAATGTCAGTATAATCAACAATATCTCCAATTTTTAATGATCAACAATTTTTAATATAGTTCATTCATCTTCCTTTTATCCTGTAATGGGTACTACTCAATTATGTTAAACTTTGAGAACAATAGCTTCAAATGATAATTACAGTTTTATTTTCTAAGTAAAAAAAAATTTTAAATTAAACTATATAAATATTAATTTAATATTTTTAAGCTTGATTTATTTCCCGACTTCAGTCGTAGAAATTTATTTTATAATAACATTTTTTTTATAATAGTAAGTACAATTATTTTTAATCAACTTCATGTAATATTTTGTTAATAATAACAGACTTTCGTGAATCATACATACAAATAACTGAAAATTTAGCTTAGAATGATTACAAGATTAAATTTGAATTCTTTAAAAATTGGTTAACAATAGCAGTAAATACATACTAAATGAAAAATCGGTTACGAGATTTTCAACGGTGCTTCGTTAACAACAACTAACTTTGGTTAATCATGCATAATTTGAAGATGATATCCATCGTTATCTATGATAGGACGGGACGGCATTTCCATAAAAAAAAGAATAGTAACACATTTACTGAATTACTAACTAGAGTAGATTTTAAAAAATTTTCATGATAATTTTTTCACGATAATTTTGGACATACACATGATATTACCACTTATTATGGGCACATTTGTCATGTGATAATGATATGTAAAAACATCAAGCGATACTTTGAATAATACCGAATTTGAGCCACTTTCGGCGCATGTTTGTGACCAGTCACGCGAAGCTTCATTTACCGAAATAATGGTGACCTAACCTCCTACGGTAAATACAGCGTCAGCGTAATCGGTCACCAAACGTCAGCTGGGATGCGCAGAACAGGGCGTCAGTCGCAATTATTCAAAGTTTCAATTGTATCCGACTGTACCTTTTCATAGGCTATCTACCGTTTTACATGCTACAATTGGGTCGAGTGTTTATAGGAATACATTTATTTTTATATTTTTCCCCCACTTAAACTGTTATTTATTTATAATCGATTGCTTTTTATAAAAACTTGCCAATTTATTTATTGATATCATAACTTTCTTTTGCCAAAAATAAAATGGCAATTTTTGTAAAATCGAAGGTATAGAGAAGTAACACTAAAGAAAGGGTAGTCTGTCCAACAAACTCTTGACCCGAACATGTTTACCAGTTCATATTTTTATAGATAGTTGAGAGTTTTGGCTTATTCATATTAGGAATGGGGAAATAAATAAAAGAAACTCAGAATATTTCACTATTAATTTAGTATTTATTCTGAGCAAGCACAAGCAAGGCGCACGTCTGATCTCCGCGAGATGCAGTCGAGAACTGAACGACTGGATCTTTTCCTTAATATTCGACAGCGTAGAAACGCAGTTTCCTTAAGCTAAGAAACAATAGGCCCTTTCACTTAAGTACACGCGGTCTCCAGGTGTCCATGCCTACCGCAATAAACGCAGGGAAAACTGAGACGGACGACGTGTTGCAGTACGCGGAGAGAAAAACCGAAGTGCAATCATAAAGCCATAAAAGAGAAATTTCTATTTCCCTCTACAGCCATCTGTGTTTTTGAAAACACTATTTACAACTATACAGTCTATATTTCTAACAATTCAGCTAAATGTATAAGCATCATGTACTTTCAGTGTTTGTGATTCACTCATTTACGAGGTAAAAAAAACATACATCCTAACATAATTATTTTTGAACTGATTATAAACACCTTTTTCTCCACACTGTGCCGAAAATACTACTTTCGCTCCCGGGCGATAGAAGCGACATTATTACGCACCACGGGAGTAAATTCGGACAGCCCATATCTCGTTTTTGCCACCCTCGCTTTCGGCTGGATGTCATAATTAGTGTAAGATGTAATAAATACCAAGTTGCTCGAAGAGATGATTAGATTCATTTATCTTAGAAATACATTTCTTATAAATACATTTATACTTATAAATGCATTTATACTTATAAATAAATTGATAATTATAAATACATTTCTTATCGACATGTAGGAAGGAAGAAATTAATAACCGTATACAATAAACCCGCTAGAATATTGTCGACATTGTTATCGAAAGTTTGTTTTTAATTTACATAATGAAATAACCGTAAATAATAAAGCACTTAAAATGACATTTTGGTTTTTGGTACATTAAGGTTATCAAGTGTTAAAAAATTGATCTTTAATTTTTACACGAAGAAATTACCTTAAACTTGCCAGTCTTTTACCTTGAAAAGGTTTTTTTTGGGTGATATAATACATTGCGCGATCATCGTTATTTAATTATTATTTTAATCAGACCCTTCCGCACTGCAATTATACCTGTATAAACTACAGTCTGAGTAGAGCGTATGAAAACTCCAGAGTATAGCTTGTAACGTGGAATTTCCCGCCCGCACGGGCATTCCAGTTATTTACAAAATAATTTATAATTCGCGCAACTGACTTCTTCTCCCAGCCTCGTGGAAACCTGCAATGGTAGAAAGCGGGAATGTGGTGGCAATCAGGTTGAAATTGTTGAACACAAAGAAATTAGATAATAAAATACGGTTATATTCTATTTGGTTAATACATTTAATGCATTGGCAAACAAAGTTACACTCGAAATAGTCTCATGGGCACGCGGCCAAATTACTAATTCCAGAATTGCTTATTCGTGCTAGATAATAAAAGGGCCGCGAATTTTCCTCTACGGTTGCTTCTTAGTGAGACAAAAGGGAAGACCGCCGTCCGCTGAAAAAGGCGCGAAATAAACCTCTATCGCCGCGCACGGATTCCTCCACAAATACGAGTTTTCCTCTACATATGTTCCGTATTAAGTACTCGAAATGCTCACCGAAAAATCCTCTATAATATCTCTCCAAAAACTCCAATAAAACTCCTTGTTGGCTCTGTGGCTCGAAACTCCTTCCAAAAAGGCACAACAAGATGGCCACCACAATGGAAATTACTGCTGACAGTACTGCTTCGGAAAAGCTCCAGGCACGGAATGGCCGAGGCCGACGCTCCGATCGAGGAAAGATGCCGCGTTTTCCCACTCGACCTCCTTCTTCACGGAAACGCAAGCCCGGCCTCCAAAATTACATCATTGGTCCCTTTTCCTAGAAAAATCCCCTATTGGCCATTAATAGACCACCACTAATTTATTCCTCTATCCGTGATTTTCCCCAGCGCCCTCTTTTCCAAATCCAATTTAATCATCGGTCAGAAAAACAATTAACGTCCTCTATTATTTCCTTTAGTATGCAAATTCGCGCCCCCTTTATGGATATCGATCAATCAATTAATCATGTCGATATCCATCCAATGGCTCCGCCTATAGATAATCTGTAAGCCGCGCGATATTTGAAAATCCTCTATCATCCTCAAGTAAACCATAGCACTACATATGTCGAGTCAGCAAAGATTCCTAACCCAACCCGTATATTCCTCTATACATCTCCATGACGTCCGCGAGTCAACGTAAAGTCAACTCAGAGCGCTCCAAACGCCGTCAACTTCGCGCCACTATATCCCTCTCACTCTCTCTCAAGCGCGCACTATTTCTCTCTCTATCTCACACACGCTCGACTCCCACTCTCGCCAATTTCTCTCTCCCGCTCGCGCCGACTCTCTCTCCCTCTCTCTCGCTCACGCTCACACTCGCGCTCTCCCCTCTACACACCGCCGCATGCATGTAACCGCGTGCGCGCGGCCGTCGGCTCGCTTCCTGCCATGCCCCCTTCCGAGCGCCGACGCGCCGCGCAGGTGGGACTCGGGAGCTCACATCCTGCGCTCCGCACGCGGCCGGTCAGAGGCAACTCCTGCGAGCGCCACCGAGCGCTGGCTCCGCTCCAGGAGTTGTCAACTCGCTGAGAGTAAGTCAGCTGGCCGTGCACAATGATCACGACGCAGCAATAATTATTGCTACGTCGCAAGCTATATTATTTAGCAGCTGTATATACGCATGAGATGTGTGCCGGGCATGCGCATAAAGCTTTCGCTCTTTCTCTCTCTCTCTCTCTCTCTCTCTCTCTCTCTTTCTCTCTCTGTCTCCTTCTATCTTATAGGTTGTAACCTCAAATTAATAGATGAACAGAATTTTTAACAGATTCTGTTCTGGTTGCCGTCGCGTTACAGCCGCTAAATCTAGTCACGGTCTAGTACAGAATCTGCCCACTCCACAGAAATTTTAACAGATTCTGTACACGAAGTGCCTCAATTTTCCCACAGAGGTGTACCGTGCTTTTTATAATTAGTGCATCGAAGGGCCCTTTTATGCAACATTCAACAACCAAAACTCTTGGACATTGGCTATAATACTTTTAATAGTTTTGAAAATTTTGAAATTTTTGAAAATTTTTAAATTTTATTATTTATATATATATATGGATGTGGTGCCTTATTTTTATTATATGAATTTATTATATGAGTTCCTCAAAATGATCGAGGTGGTCGGTTTTGATGCCTTTACCCTCTATCCGATAGGGATAAGCCTAAAACTAACACCAATATATTTTTCAAATTTTTAAATTAATATTTAGCCCTCTAAAAACTCATTTTATTCTTCCATAAGTTTTACACGTAAAATTATCGACTTGTTTTCTAACACGAATATCTCAAAAAATTTTGGTAGTGGGCAATTTAGCTTCAGATTAAGTTTTTATACGACCATACTTGACAATCCTGCAAGATTATTTCTTAAAAAAAGCTGTAAGTACGTGAGTTATTTAACGATAAAGTCTCATGAATTCACGATTTTGAACCATCGATTTGAAGCAGATGTAATAGTCCATTTTAGCTGAAACTTGTACATAGTTTAAGTCAGCATCTGAAGAACCACTTTTTTGAACCATTTTACAGTAAATTATTATTTAAGCATTTAAAATGCTATTTAAAATAAAAATCTTTCCAGGGGAAGTAGGTCGAGACAAGTGAAAATTTTTTTCGTACAATCATAAGTACCAACACACGGTGCACACTCGGGCGACCCTTCGAAGAGCCTTCGCCAACCCTTCGACGGCCGAAACTTTGACCTGCGTTAATCCTTTTAATGACAGTCGCAGAAATTATAACTTTGATTTATTATAAATTCTAAATTGTTTATAAATAGTATATAAAGTCATGAGTTAACAAAATTATATTTTTGTTTTAAATAAAATTAAAAACAAAATTTGAATCATTAAAATCCATCACTATTTACTTTTCTCCATTTAAAATTAATTTTTTGATTATTTAAACTATTTTTACATATTTTTGTAATTTTTAACGTTTCAATCCTCAGGATTTTAGCTTTAATCTAAGTTTTTTTATACAAAATACAATAAAAATTGCAACAAATCATATCTGGTATAAATGGAAGGTGTAATTCAAATCAAATATACAAACAGTTAAAATAAAAACTATATTATTGCGTCAAGTACAGTCGGTCTCTCTCTCTCTCTCTCTCTCCCTCTCTCTCTCTCTCTCTTGCTCTGTCTCTTATTCTCTCTCTCTCTTGCTCTGTCTCTCGTGCTCTCTCTCCCTCTTGCTCTCTCTTGCTCTCGCTCTTCTTGCTCACTCTCGTTCTCTCTCGTTCTCTCTCATGCGCTATCTCTCTCTTCGCCCCTTACAGATATACATTGTCATATTTTACATATTATACAATACATATTTACAAACATAATCAGAGCCACGACAAAATTTTCGAAAATAAAATCAGAGAATTTCTATAATTTCAACTAGAATTGAAAATCATGTCATGAAATGACTTTTTCAGTGATTTTTTGGTGCAGTCTGGTGAATACTTTTTATATAATTGAACAGTCTGCATAATTTTTTCCTTCGTTGTCTCATTTTTCGATAAAACATCGTGATATTCCACCATTAAGGCAACTCCTCTTTCAGCACGATCATTTACAACTTGCAGAGCTTTAATGACTTTTAAATTTTCTAAATAGTCTGCTCTACTGTCCCAAGTTTTTGCATCGAATTTTTAAAATTCTGATTGAAGCTGAAGCTTTTCAAAAAACTTTTGTGTATTGGCGCCGACGAAATCTTCTAAATTCATTGACATTATGCTGTCAATAACTTGAAGATCGATTTTACTGAGTTATCGACCTATAGCCATGTACTCAATTCGGGATCTTGAGCCCACCTCAGGTCAAAATTTTGAACTGACCGTTTCCGCTTTTCCTCTTCAACCGTCGGATACTTATGATTCTATTGTTAAGGTAAGTATAGTCGTAAATGCGACACTTGTTTTCTGCTCCTGTACAAAATGTAGGTCACCAACTTTAATTAACTTTTTAGAGTGCTAAATATTAATTTAAAAATTTGAAAAAAATACTGGTATTAGTTTTAGGCCTATCCCTATCGGATAGAGGGTAAAGGCATCAAAATTGACCCCCTCGATCATTTTGAGGCACTCTAATATGTATATCTCGCAGCGAGAGGTAACAATTTTTACCGCTCCGACATTGCATAGAAAAACTCGACGAGGCAACGAAAAGAGCCCTTTCGATGCACGTGTTATGAAAAACTATTTATTACAGATGACACATCCAAATAGCAACATTTCTCAAAATGTAGAGAAAAAAAGTAAAAAAGAGAATAAAACAAAAATAACGTTTAATACTTTTTTTTGAGAATCGATGACAGGTATAAATGTACGAATCTATAGTTAAATAGCTTTATTTATATAAAATAAGTCATATAAGTTCAGTATTTAGATGTAAGCCTATGTACATTATACGTATTTAAAGTAAAATGAAAATAGAAAAACAATTGTAACAGTTTAAAAAACCTCAGGTGAGATCTCAAATGATATCTCTGGTAACATCTCACCTGAGATCTCACACCAAAATCTCATCTAACTAATTTTTACCCATTTTTCGTTCATTATATATTCAACATCGCTGTTAATGAATTGGTGACTATTTTTGAAAAATTGGAACTAATAACATTATTAAAAATTTGAACTCAAAATTTTCACGAATTTCGAACTTAGATAATTATAGTATAATTTTTTTTTAATTTTCTAAGTTCGAATTATTCGAAAATGGTCACAAATTGACTAAAAGTGGTCTTAAATATGAACGAAAAATCGGTAAAAATCGGTTAGATGAGATTTTTTAGTAGGGTAAACATTCATTGACGTATACAAGTATCCGTACGAACATACACACACTCACCCAAATGTCTCTCTAATCAGTTAAATAAATGTAATCATTGTGCCTATTCTAAATTTCTCGCTTCATTTTATCGAACACCCTCCTCCACGATCACGGGCTTAAACCATGATTGGCACGAGCACCAACCCTAAGCACTCCTCATACCATCCACCCTCCCCTGTAACAGTACCAATTTAATTTCCTTTTATTTCTAGGATGGTTATTACTCCTGCAAATAATCCATTGTTCTCATTTTAATAGTTTATTTTATCTTCAATTTTCTAATAGTGAAAAAATAGATGAGAATTATTGATGTATCAATTAAATTATGTATTTGTGTGTATGAATTTATTACGTAAATTCTTGTCAATTTGTGATGCACAAATTTCGAAAGGTTCATAATGTGATGTATATTCATAACATAAAAATAAATTTTAAAAGTATAATCACTGATACACAAAAACATTTTATAGGTCAAAAACTAATCAATGAAACTTTATGTAACAAAATATGTATTGTGTGGTATATCATCAAAATATGTGTTGTGTGGTTGTTTTATTATGTTAGAATAACATTACAGTCATTTTGAAGTATTCAACAGCTTAAATTGAAGGTTTGAATAAGTACTTTAAAATAAAAACGTTTTTTATGATTGCAAGTAATGAAGTTTTTACAGCTTTACAAAAAAAACTTCTTTTTTTGGTCATTAACCATCTCATAACTTCTAAATGTACATAAGAAAGTAATTTTAGTACATCAAAAAATCATACCAATCTTCTCATCTTTAGTCATTACAATTTGTACATTGAAAGTCCACAATAAGATCTTTGATTTTTTTATTGTAAAATCATGTGTTAAACCATTCGAAATTTATACATCATAAATTGATGTAAAAAATGATGTATTTATTTCATGTACAATTTATTTGAGACATTAAAGTTTTGAATAGGTCAATATTTTACTTACAATAGACATAGTTTCTACAGGGTTGTTATCCACTTCCACTCTGAATTATATCTTTTACCCTTAAGAGGATATTGAAATTATGAAAATCAAATGAAGTATTACATAACCTCAAAAATTGTATTTGATCATAAGTTATTTACATAATTTTGAGTTATTATTTTAAACAATGAAAACTACATCACGAAGTGAAAGAGTAAGATGACCTTCACTTTCAATTGTTATATTTAATAATATTAAATTAAATTTTTCACAAACTGAATCAATAAAATTTCTGTGTTGCAAAGTAGCCTATGAAATAACAAAGTTATCAATTTGATTTTTGATGTTTTGAATTAATTGTTTGTTTAATGAATATTAAACAAACAATGAAAACTACAGCCAGAGATTGGGTCACAATCGGTCACTTTGGCTACAACATCCCAGTAATATTTCCTAATGTTTTTCAGTTATACATGTGTTAACTTCTATTGTACAAAGACAGTATCTGTTACATGCTGATCATTGTTATCAAATATATAAAGTATAAATATATAAATATATGAAGTATAATTTCTAAAAAGTAAAATATAATATATACAATAAATATTTACAATTCATATAAAACTACATATGTGCATAAATTATAAATATTGAAAACTCATGAAAATTGTATGCCTCTCTAACATATAAATCGCAAATCCAATATAATTTTTCAACTCTAGTATAAAACATGGTTTGATAGCGATGCCTAAAAAGATTTTCAGCCCATATAACTTCAATCACTTGCTTTGCATTAAAAAAAAAGCACACTATCTTAATACTCTGCTTTTATAGTGAAATGTACTATAAAAAGATATTATTGAAATATCACGATTAATTAACATGCATACAACAAATTATTCTCTGATAATTTTACTTTAATTAATTTAAATTTAGGTGATTCAGAAAATAACAATCTTGAAAGTACTTGTATTTGCTATCATGTTAATATAAAATACAAAATTGACAATTATTATTAGTATAGAAATTTGTGTATACCTTTTACAATTATTCATATGATTCCAAATTACTTTTTATTGTTCAATATTATTTGCAGCAAAATTTCTGTTTAGTATTAGCAAGAATGAATAATTAAAGAAAAAGGGTAGTAGAACATTAAATTCTTCAAAACCAGTTTTTTGTTTGCTTAACAAATGATCTTGATGACTCAATTTTAATATGCATAAGTACACTTAATCTTTCACCTTTCCATCTTGAAATTTAAAATTCATCTATTTTATTTTTAAAACGTAGAAAAAAGTCAATTTTTATTCAAATTATGTTAACAATTATTTTTTATGTGATATCTCGTTTTGAATATAAGTTCGGTTAAATGATTATGATTATCATTTTCTTTTCTCTTAATCCTTTTGAATTTCCTTTCAACAAAAAGACGAAAAAAGTTTATACTATATGAAAGGCAATTCCGAACTGAAAAAGAACCAAATCAGCTTCGTACGGAGTACGATATGATCACTTATAAGAAGAGAGATGGACCCGTGGGCAGCGCCATATTGAATTTGAAAGCCGCCATTGGCCTATCTAAATCCATGTATAAGAGAACAGCTGTTGCGTATCAAAAACGTCCGAAGAGGTCCGTTCCGTTGTTCTATTTTTCTCGCGCGAAGACGTCTTAGGTCTTTATAAAGATTGACTATGCGAACATACTGTGCCCCACCAATTATAACAATACTGATTATCATGATTGAGTAATGTATAAATCAAATAATCGAGTAATGTAGAAACTGCGAATTTTTGATTTAATAAAAGACCAAAAAGAATTGAGAAATTAAAGAACAGAGAGACAAATTAATTTTAATAATATTTAAAGTTGTGTAATTGAATAATATAGAGATTGTTAATGGCTATTATCTTTCCTATACACGAAAAAGAGGCTTACGCGAGCTTGTTTAAAGTTGAATTATTGAGTAGAATAAAGATTTTAAAGTATTTCAAAGAATATATTTTTAAGTAAGATTTGTATTAATTTGAAACCTGAATATAATTTTCATAATTCAACTCAAGAAAGACAAGTATTTAACAGAGCAGAGAATCGAGAAATTAAAGAACAGAGACAAATTAATTTATAGTATTAATTAATTTTTAATATTTTAAAGAAATTGTGAGAATTTTTTTTCTTCAGTTAAATTTTAGATACTGTTATAGCTGTGAATAATTGAATTATCAAAATACTTAAAGAGAGAATAAAAGAGACTACAGAAGAAAGAAAAAAAATTTTAGTTTTATTTTAATCGAATTTTTTAAAAATAAATAAAGAGTTAATACAAAGTTTTTAGTGATATAAGAATTGTAGAGATCAAAGGCAGTGTCACTGTGTGAACTGTGTCAGAGGAAAGTGGGTTCACTTCACTGCTTTCCGCAAAAAGAATCGAGAAATTAAAGAACAGAGAGACAAATTAATTTAAATAATATTTAAGAAATTTATTGAGAGGAAATATTTTTCTTAAAGTTGTGTAATTGAATAATATAGAGATTGTTAATGGCTATTATCTTTCCTATAGACGAAAAAGAGGCTTACGCGAGCTTGTTTAAAGTTGAATTATTGAGTAGAATAAAGATTTTAAAGTATTTCAAAGAATATATTTTTAAGTAAAATTTGTATTAATTTGAAACCTGAATAATTTTCATAATTCATCTCAAGAAAGACAAGTATTTAACAGAGCAGAGAATTGAGAAATTAAAGAACAGAGACAATTTAATTTATAGTATTAATTAATTTATAATATTTTAAAGAATTTGTGAGAATTTTTTTTTCTTCAGTTAAATTTTAGATACTGTTATAGCTGTGAATAATTGAATTATCAAAATACTTAAAGAGAGAATAAAAGAGACTACAGAAGAAAGAAAAAAAATTTTAGTTTTATTTTAATCGAATTTTTTTAAAATAAATAAAGAGTTAATACAAAGTTTTTAGTGATATAAGAATTGTAGAGATCAAAGGCAGTGTCACTGTGTGAACTGTGTCAGAGGAAAGTGGGTTCACTTCACTGCTTTTCCGCAAAAAGAATCGAGAAATTAAAGAACAGAGAGACAAATTAATTTAAATAATATTTAAGAAATTTATTGAGAGGAAATATTTTTCTTAAAGTTGTGTAATTGAATAATATAGAGATTGTTAATGGCTATTATCTTTCCTATAGACGAAAAAGAGGCTTACGCGAGCTTGTTTAAAGTTGAATTATTGAGTAGAATAAAGATTTTAAAGTATTTCAAAGAATATGTTTTTAAGTAAAATTTGTATTAATTTGAAACCTGAATAATTTTCATAATTCATCTCAAGAAAGACAAGTATTTAACAGAGCAGAGAATTGAGAAATTAAAGAACAGGGACAATTTAATTTATAGTATTAATTAATTTATAATATTTTAAAGAATTTGTGAGAATTTTTTTTTCTTCAGTTAAATTTTAGATACTGTTATAGCTGTGAATAATTGAATTATCAAACTACTTAAAGAGAGAATAAAAGAGAATACAGAGTAAAGAAAAAAAATTTTAGTTTTATTTTAATCGATTTTTTGAAAAATAAATAACGAGTTAATATAAAGTTTTGAGTGATATAAGAACTGTAGAGTGATTATTGTGTCTTCGAGCATATGCGCGAATATGTTTTTAAGTAAAATTTGTATTAATTTGAAACCTGAATAATCTTCATAATTCATCTCAAGAAAGACAATTATTTAAAAGTGTAGAGAATCAAGAAATTAAAGAACAGAGACAAATTAATTAATAGTATTAATTAATTTATAATATTTTAAAGAATTTGTAAGAATGTTTTTTTCTTCCGTTAAATTTTAGATAATATTAAAGCTGTGAATAATTGAATGATCAAAATACTTAAAGAGAGAATTGTTACGGGGGAGGGTCGATAGATGGTGAGGATAGCTAGGTGTGGGTAGGGTTCGCGCCGATCACGGTTCAAGCCCGTGATCGTGGAGAAGGGTGCTCGGTGAATAAACGACGCGACGAATTAATGGAACGATCGGAAGCTTTATTCAGGCTTCAAAGAGAGATTTGTGTGAATGTTAAAATGTTCAAATGTTGCGTAAGTATATATGTCCCGATGCGCGCTACCGTTCTCGCCCCGAAGTCGTACATGACAGTGACCGTGACCGGAGAGTGGTGGGTCCCAGACTGGATGCGCGGGTAGCGAGCCTCGGACAGGCCGCCCCGGACTGGTCGGCACGGTGCTCTGCACCTGCCTTTTTATTGATGTGAAGACAATGGCTGTGACGTATTGGATCGATATTGATAAGAGCGGTTGGCAACTGTCCGTCGCTGACCGGCCCACGATGCACATCCGGCCATCGTGTGAGGCCTTCTTATCGTCTGGATGTTTAAGGGTCGCATTGCTCAACGTTCGCGAATTAGCGTACGTGACACGCCCAATGGTCGCGTCGTCATCGTCCCGATGACGTTACGTGTGAATATGTGTCAGTAGTGTTGTTTGTGTCATAATTTGTTTTAATACAGGTGTTTTCTCTCTTTGTTTTACACAAAAAATTTATGAATAATATAATTTGACATATGCGTAACTAATACATGTGTTTTACATATAAATTTTAACAATAAATAATAATTTGATATTGCTACGTTAGATTGTAGTTGAATCTGTTTATTTTTATAGCCATGATATTTGCTTAATTATACATTTCATCGATTCTCAAACAAAATTTCGAATGTTTCTTGAATAAATGATAATGTTATAAAATTTAGCAGAAGAGAATAATATATTAGCCTCTATTTTCGAATTTTGCTTGATATTTTGAGAGATACTTTGATTTTTTTTGACGTGACTGTAACAAAATGAGTTACAAAATACACAATTTTACTTTACAGCAATCGGTTTGTATTATTGTCAAGCAATAATGTGATGATTGAAAACTTGGTCACTTTTATTTGTGACAAACTGATATTTTTGTTTAATAATTTTGATTAGTCATCATTGTATCTTGCATGTGGTACATGAACACCATGTAAAATGCTGGATTGATACGACTTATGCGATCGTTTTTGAACTTGAACAATGGTTGGATTCAATTCAAAATTACTTGATGAATTTTTTTTGTTTTTACATTCTCTTATTTTTTTGTTGATTCATAGTTCTAGAGACTGATATACTTAATTCTTAATTAGTATCAAGTGAATTTGTTTGTTGTTTCTTTTGTTTTGATCATCGAATCGTGTATTTACATTTATATGTGTATTGAAAAATTGTTTTCTTTGAAAAATATAGTATTTTTTGTAGTAACATTCGTAGTAATATACAGTGATCAAAATGGTTTCATAATTAATTAGTAAGGTCCCCCACTAGGGGTTGTCACTTTGACGTGTGCCCTCGGGGCCAGTGTGGGGGCTCGTCTGGCGGGTCCAAGCGGCCGGCCCAGCCTCGGTGTCGGGAGTGTGGTGTCCCGAACCGGGTCGGGGGGTGGGGGGGCGATGCACCCGGGGACGGGAGCATCGACCGACCGCCCCCCGGGCTGGGGGTAGGGTTCACCCAGGCATGGCGGCGAAACCGGACTGATGTGGGGTACCGCCTCTCGGGTTCGGGAGTAGCTTCCCTGGTCTGGGATCCCCGTAAAAAGGGCTCTTCCGGCCGGGCCTCTCCCTGGGACTGGGAATGGGTCTTGGGGTTCTCAAGAACGGCCATGCGGGTCAGTCAGAGGCTAAGAACAACCCCCCAATGCGTTCGAGAGGAGGCGCAATGGGTATTTTTATCCAACCCCTAATCCCAAGGTGTGGCTGTCGTGCCGAGGGGACTGGTTGGCCACCGGGGTCCAGGTGGTCGCGAACGACGCCCAGGGGCTGCTGGGTGAAGCTCCTGCGTGTGCACTAAGCCCCCCCCGACAGAGGGTGGCTCGGGGTAAGGGCCAGCCCTCCCCTACCAAGCGAATTGCGGCAGTGCTTGGTAGGGTACACTATACAGCACAAGTACACGGACACACACTACAAGACACTACACTGTAGGATCACTTGGATTCACCGAAGCCGCGACCTCTTTCTGTGCCACTCCAGTAGGAGGCCTCTCTTCCTTTCCGGAGGGTACAGCGGGAAAACTGGGTTAATGGCGCTCCTGGGCCGCCGGATAGTTTTAGGGGCCCGGGCCGGATTAACCAACCGGACCTGGCCGCCCCCTCAGCCGGCGACAAACCCCGTAAGGTCTGCTGTTGCCGGCTGGTGACCGGATAGGGCCACAGCAGGCTGGACGGGGGGCCCCGCCGGGGCCACTGGGGGGGGAGAGGGGGCTCTTCAGTGGGAGGAGCAGGGGGGGTATCGGAGTCGGGGAGGAAGGGTCTGCCTGCCACACACACATGATACACCCGCTCTATAATTACAAAGCATGGAAGGGAAAAAAAAAAGAAATGGTTCCAAAAGCGCCTGGAACCGAAGGGCTCCCTAGCCCAACTATAGAAGGACCGCAGGCTGAGGCTAGCAGGCCGGATGCCGCGGGTAAGGTATTCCCGGAGGTCTCGGGGGTAACCCCGATGACTGAGGGAAAGAAAACAAAGAGGAAAAAGCCCTCGGGTACGGAGAGAAAGAGGAGGGCGTTAGCTAGGAGGGAGGAGGCGGTGGCACCGCTGACACCCTCTAAGAGAGCGCACTCCGACAGCTCAACTCCGAGGGAGGTAAAGAAGGGCTCGGGCACTGGGCAGAGGGCGTACAGCAGAGCGGTCGCCACCGAACTAAAGGTGGCTATCGTTCCTACGCTGTATCCTGACGCTCGGTTGAGCGAAGGGGAAGCCCACGGGGTCCTCGATCGCATCGACGGGGAGATCACCGACGCACCGGACGATGCCTATTTTCCCAAGTTTTGGTGTGTAGGGGGACGGGACCGGGCGCGGACGCGATCACGGGGGCTGGCTCTGTAGCAGCAACCAAAATTGCGTTCGCGCAGATCAACTTACACCACTGCAAAAGTGCCACGGCGGTTCTAGCCAGGCACATGGCAGAGGTGGACACAGGTATCTGCCTAATCCAAGAACCTTGGATTCACGGGGGCAGGATAGCAGGTCTAAATGGCTGTGGAACCCGGATCAGTGGTACAATGAACTCGGTGAGGGCGTGTATCATTGTGAAGGGACTACAGGTAGAAACGGTGCCGAAGCACTGCACAAGGGATCTGGCCACGGCTAGAGTAAAGTATATGGATGAGGGGGGGATCAGGAGAGACCTACTCGTGGCAGCAGCGTATTTCCCCTACGAGGGGGAATGCCCGCCGATGGTAGTAGAGAATTTGATAAGGGAGTGTGAGAGGAACGGAACCGAGCTGGTAATGGGGTGCGACGCGAATGCGCACCACACGGCTTGGGGAAGTTCCGATATCAACACGAGGGGGGAAAGGCTGCTAGGGTTTCTGGCGTCCACGAATTTGGATGTGATGAATGTAGGCAACAAGCCGACGTTTGAGAACTCGATAAGAGAGGAGGTTATTGACATCACTCTGGCATCGAGATCTCTGTGGGCAAGAATAGAGGGTTGGAGGGTTTCGGATAAGGTCACATTGTCGGATCACAATCAAATCGTGTTCCACATTGGCGGTAAAAGCACATTGGCAATCTATGATAGAAATCCCAGGAAGACCAACTGGCAAGGATACAGGGAGAGCCTAGCAGCAAGAATAGGTGCCTTCCCGAGATCTTATGGGTCGGTGGAGGACATCGAGCACTGCTGCGAGGTTCTCACAGAGATTATCATGAGCTCGTACGAGGAAAACTGCGAGCTCAGGAGGAAGGCTAAACCCAAGGGAGCCCCCTGGTGGAATAAGTCGCTGGGGAAGCTGCGTAAGGGCGTAACAAGGCTCCGCAATAGATCTAAACGAACTAGGGCGGAGGCGGATCTGCAGAGGTTTAGGGAAGCGCGCAGGAACTATAAGAGGGCCATTGAGGAGGCCAGGACTATGGGGTGGAGGAAGGCCTGCAGCGGGTGGACGGAACTTAGGGATACGGCCAGACTGTGCAGGGTTCTCCAACACCCCAAGGGAAACCTGGCTGACACAATAAGAGTAGGGGCGGACTGGGCGGGGGGTGCGGAAGAAGCTCTTTCTGAGCTACTTAGGAAGCACTTCCCGGACCACCGGGAATGGGAGAGGGAGGAAAGTATTGGACATAGGCCAAGGGGATGTGACTGGCGTATTGCCAGGAAGATCACCGGTAGGGAAAGGATAAAGTGGGCCCTAGACTCCTTCGAGCCCTACAAGGCGGCAGGACTGGACGGAGTCTTCCCAGCTCTTCTACAGCAGGGGGAGACAATGATCGGGACTGCCTTGGAGAAGTTATTTAGGGCCTGTCTGGCTTTTGGGTACACGCCCAAGAAATGGAGGAGGGCGAAGGTGGTGTTCATCCCTAAACCGGGGAAGGTACAACACTCAGCCGCAGGTGACTATAGACCAATTAGCCTGACAACGTTTCTGTTGAAAGCGCTGAAAAGGCTGGTAGATAGGTATATCAAGGAAGAAAGCCTGGTGACGACACCCCTACATAGTGGGCAGCACGCGTACCAGGCGGGGAAATCGGTAGACACGGCACTAGTTGAGGCCGTCTATCGAATAGAGAAGGGTATGGAAAGGAAGGGTTTTGTGCTAGCGGCCTTCCTGGATGTGGAAGGGGCATTCAACCACACAACCAGGGAAGCCATAGCGGAGGGATTGGAAAGGCACGGCGTCCCCCGGACGGTGCATAACTGGATCTGGGGCATGCTGAGTAGTAGGGTCATTGAAGCGCATTGGGGCGCGAGCACCAGGAGGTGCAGGGTGGGGAAAGGCTGCCCTCAAGGGGGAGTGCTCTCTCCCACCCTGTGGTGCCTGGTGGTGAACGGGTTGTTAAGGAAGTTGGACGATGCGGGCATATATGCACAAGCGTATGCTGACGACATCTTGATCTTGGTTAGCGGTGACGACGTGGACGTGGTGGCGGGAGTCATGCAGTACGCGTTGAGCCTCGTGGAGGAGTGGTGTGAAACGGTAAGGTTAAGTGTGAACCCCAGGAAGGTGGAAGTCATGCTGTGTACAACGAGGTACAAGGCCAAGGCGGTAGAGGGGCTTGTCTTGAATGGCATTCCACTGAAACTGTCAAAGGAGGTCAAATACCTGGGCGTCACGATTGACTCGAAACTCAACTGGGGCAAGCACATAAGGAGCAAATGTAGTAAGGCGGTGAGTACCTTCTGGCTTTGCAGGAGGGCAATAGGAACACACTGGGGACTAGGACCGACACAGGTAAGATGGATCTACGAATCCATCATAAAACCTAGGCTGGCGCACGGGGCCATAGTATGGGCGCACAAATGCGAACAAAAGGGGCATGTAGAGGAGTTTGATCGGATCCAAGGGCTGGTGATGAGAGGAATGGCGGGCTCTATGAGGACAACCCCGAGGGTCGCCCTGGAGCTTCTGCTGGGACTCCCACCGCTGGGTAAGGATATCAGGGCCAGGGCCTTCAAGACATGGGCCAGGCTCGCTGGGACCAGGTCTTGTGACAGGTTCAGGGACGAGGAGATAATGGCAGGGGCCACGGAGGGTGAGAAGTGGGAGGAATTTGATAGGATGGGGGGGAGATTACTCTTCGCCAAATCATATAAAGTCCATTTACCGCAGAGAACGGAATGGGCAGGGGGCACACACGAACTACTTAAGGTGGGTGAGGTGTGGTTCACGGACGGGTCAAAGACGGATCAGGGAGTTGGAGCGGGAGCGTGGAAGAAAGGTGGCACCGAGGAATTGGTTTGCAGCCTAGATTCATACGCGACCGTATTCCAAGCGGAAATTAGGGCCATTAGGGAATGTGCCGATTGGATAAGGGACAAGGGAACCAACCATGGGTTGATTACCATATGCTCTGACAGTAAGGCGGCACTTCTGGCACTGAACGCAATCCGCATCGACTCGAGAGAGGTGATGAGGTGCAGGCAGTCACTAGAGGAGCTGGCGAGAGGGAAAGAGGTTAGGCTAGTCTGGGTGCCGGGGCACTCGGGCATCATCGGCAATGAAAAAGCAGACCGACTGGCGGGCAGGGGCTCCAGCCTGGTAAGGGCTAAACCCTGCAGGGTGGCGGTACCTGACTGCGTGGTCGACGGAGCGGTAAAATGCTGGCTCCAGAAGGAGCTGTTTAGGAAATGGAGGGAGGCACCTGGAATCAGGCAGGCAAAACGTCTGCTGGGTGACGACCCACCTAAAGAGTGGCTGAGTACCTTAGGGATATCCGACAGGACTAGACTTAGGGTGGTGGTGGGATTTTTGACGGGTCATTGGTGGGTGGGTTACCATCTGACTAAGATGAGGTTAAAACAGAATGCAGGTTGCAGGTGGTGCGGATCGAAGAAGGAGACCACGTTGCACCTCATGGGTAGGTGCCCGGCGTTCGTTGATACGAGGCACAGGGTGTGGGGGGTACCCTTCGCGGACCCAATTTTTATAAGGTCGCTGGAGCTCCGTTTGGTGCTTAGCATGATGAGGAGCATAGAGAGTAGGCTGGGTTAGGTTGAGAGGGGCGTCCTAAGGGATGTTTAACAGTAAATGATGAAAGTACAGGAGGAAAGCATAATGGGCTTGACCTAAGTGCCAGAACCGGCACGTCCCCGGGCAGGGGCCGCCGGTATCTCCTCCGGGAACTTACTGATACTGATACTGATAATTAGTAAGGTAGTAATCATTATAAATAGTAAGAACAATTATTTTGAATAATATAAACATTAATAAATTCCTTGAATTTCTGCGTGAGACTGAGATTTTAATTCAATATAAAATTTTAATTTAATGTTAAATAATTATTAATATTATACTCTTTTTTACTGTTTTCTTTTCTTTGTTTCAAAATCATGTCAGAAATTCATGGTTAAAGCTTTTTACAATTATTTTGATGAAGAAAATTCTCTACATATTTAGCAAAAATATTATTGTTATAACTATGATAGTTATTGTAAAGATGTTGTTGTTGAGCTTGATTGTTTTCATACAATTACAGAAGTTGTTGATTTGTCTGAGTCTTTGCGCTAGATGATTTTCAAATTTAGAGGTGCAAGTTTTAAGGTACACCGTATTCCAAGATATTGCTTGATGCAGTAAATGTATTGCATTAGGTATTATTTAGGTAGGAAGCATTTGTTTGTTTCTGCTTTTTGTTTTTAAACTATGTTGAATTATCAGTGTGTTATTATTTTGAAAATTGTACCTGTAACTCTTAAAAAAAACATTAGTATACGGGACCCCCCAGGGAATGCATACTTTTAAATTAAAATCATGAATACTGAAAGAGCTAATACAGAGCAGTCAGTGATTACCGTAATTATGAGGTAATTTAAGGTTATCTAAAACGAAGATTGGTTGTTGTATTTTAATATATAAATAAAGAGGGAAAAAATATACGCGTGAGGAATGCGATTATTATTTAATTTATGCGTTATATGTATGAATAAAATTAGTTCTACCCTTGTCTTTCCTTCGAGATGAATAGATTGCCCTTTGTTTTATTGTAATCGGACTGTAAGTTTCGGTCTTATGTATTTTGTAATTAATGTTATTTAAATAAATGGGCCAAGTTAGTATGTGGTGAAACTACTGTATATTGGTTATATAAATGAGCAAAAATTTTCTTTTTTGGTATGTAATTTCCAGAGATATTTATTTAGTAATCAGTATTATTTAAATAATTTAATTCAGTTTATCTGAGCTGAAACTATTTTGTATTGCTTATATATAAGCTAGAAGTTTTTCTTTTTGGTTTATAACATTTAAAGGTATCTATTTTGCTACTATGCTGAGTTAGCGCAGCGCTATAGCGCCTTGTATACCTATAGGTGTGTATAGTATAACTGCGCGCTGAGCTGCTGCTACGGCGCTCTCTCTCTCTCTGCGCTGACTATACCAATATGTGTGTGTATAGTACTATTCTGCTCCGAGTTGCTGCGCTGCTCTCTCTTCGGCCTCCACGTTGAGTATACCTATATGATGGTACGACTGCGCGCCGAGTTGTCGCGCTGCTGCGGCGCTCTTTCTCCGCGCTGAGTATATCTATATGCGGGTGTATAGTATAGTTGCGCACGTTGCGCTCCGAGCATGTGCTCTGCATATCACGCATTCCTGGGCTGCTTTGGGGCTGCTTTACTCTATACTTGCGTTCATGCTATGCTGTCGCGTTGAATTAGGGTACGATGTGTACAATTGACGCCTCATTCATTCATTCATTTTTTTGAGAACTGGCTAAGCGTGACAGCGCGCCCTATGGTCGCTGTTACGCGAAAGAATTAATAGTTAGATGGTATAATTATTTAACTATTTGTCTGAGCGTATTGGCGCGCCCTATGGTCGCGGTTACGCGAAACGAGTAATAATAGGATAAATAAAAATAATCTACTGTTGTTTTTATGGCAATATTAAAAAAAATACGTAATATTAATATGAAAGAATAAACTATTATACTGTTATTATTATATGGTATCCAAGGTGGTTTTTCCCTTGGTGGTCTAGCTTTAATCGCTAGATATTTCACCTGTGGTATAGTGACTTCTGGAAGGGCCCAAGGAGGTTTCTCTCTTGCTGGTCTAGCTTTAACAGCTAGATAACGATTTAATAAAGCATTGTTACCTTTTTCTTTGATAAAGATTTCTCGAGGGCTTTGATTATCTAGTTCGATTGTTTCATTAATATTGTTGCTATTCATTGTTGAAAGCTTTTGTGATGAAGATTTTTGGGCAGAGCTTAAGTTTGGATTTTTAGGGTGCTCATTTTGAACGTTTTGTCGTACAGACTTACTGCCACTATCCGCGTCTATAGTCAATATCTCCTGTTTCTTGAAATGAAAGAAATGACTGTTCAATTATAACTCAATGTTGCGGAAATTCACCTTGCCATTAAATTTGGTTATTGTGTCACATCCGATGAGTCCAGCGACTTCGATTGGAAAAATATTTGGGATTACATGCATCTTGAAGTCTAAATCCTTGACAACCACAGATATCCCACCTATAGTTGAACAGACACCTGGTATAACACCTTTTATGTCGACGACTTCATTATGATTGATAATTGTTTTGCCCTTATTGACAAATTTTTCCTTGATTATGGAGATTTCTGCTCCTGTATCAATAAAGAAATTTTCTAATTTATTGATAGAATTTTCGCTGTATAATGTGACTAAAAGTGGTGAACATCTCGCTTTAGCTAATCTTATATTAGCTTCATGATAATCTGTAGTATTATTGATTGCTGGTTCTGAATTGACCAGAGAGTAATCATTCTTCTTTTTAAAATTTGAACTATCGATCGCTTTGCTGGCTAATAGTTTATCCGTACTGAATTGGCTACACCTTTCTGTAGTGTTACACCGCTTGAAACTTGAAGATTCATTACATCTGACATCACTTGATTCTTTTGCATTGATCGATAAGCTTCTGGTGACAGGCTCATTCGTAGCTTTACAGCCATTTGATTCGAATTCCGGCACTTTGTGAACAGGAAGTTTCTGACTGCATGTATTTTTATTGTAAGGCTGTTCGAGACTTGATGATTCATTGAGTCGCCCATCACCTGGTAACTGAATCTTACCTTTGTTCAGTCTATCATCACCTGAAATGTTGTTTTGTCTCGCATCTGAATTGCGATCAAAATAACTTTCGTTGGACCTTGAATCATGAGGTCCCATATCATGGTTACAATTCTGTCTATTGCCAGAATTGTTGAAGCTTCTATTATTTCTGAAGTTGTTGTTGCCAAAATCGTTGCGATTATAATTATTACTATTGTTGGGACGATTACCATTGTCCCTACTATTTGAATAATTATGATCATTGTAACTATTGAAATTGTTACCATTATAACCATTATTATAATTCTTATTGTCAATATTGAAATTTCTATTGTTCGAACGATTGTTGTTATCATGATTCGGGGAATTTGGGAAGGCTCTATCATTGTCTTTTTTCGAATTTGAATTTATGATATGACATTCGTTCATTTTGTGGCCTACCCTTCCGCAAAAAAGACATTGGCCTTTCTCTTTCTTGCGTTTTTCACAAGTAGTAGCGAGATGTCCACGTTTGTTGCAAAATTTGCAAGTGAACGAATTTAAAATTTTATTCTGGTCCGCCGGATCACTTAAAATTTCAGCGTCCGCAGCAGGAGGGGAGTCCGCCCTTGCAAGATTTATGCCAGCCCATTTGTTATCACTGCGACGATAAAAATCAGATGAACGTATACCTAATTTTTTCTCGAATTCAGTGGCGATTTTTATCGCGTCAGCAAAAGTCCTGGGGCGCTCCATTTGGACTTGAAGGGAATATGAATATCTTAGACCATACATGAAGTAATTACGTGCCTCTTCATTAGAAGAGAGAAGGGTGCTCGGTGAATAAACGACGCGACGAATTAATGGAACGATCGGAAGCTTTATTCAGGCTTCAAAGAGGGATTTGTGTGAATGTTAAAATGTTCAAATGTTGGGTAAGTATATATGTCCCGATGCGCGCTACCGTTCTCGCCCCGAAGTCGTACACGACAGTAACCGTGACCGGAGAGTGGTGGGTCCCAGACTGGATGCGCGGGTAGCGAGCCTCGGACAGGCCGCCCCGGACTGGTCGGCACGGTGCTTTGCACCTGCCTTTTTATTGATGTGAAGACAATGGCTGTGACCTATTGGATCGATATTGATAAGAGCGGTTGGCAACTGTCCGTCGCTGACCGGCCCACGATGCACATCCGGCCATCGTGTAAGGCCTTCTTATCGTCTGGATGTTTAAGGGTCGCATTGCTCAACGTTTGCGAATTAACGTACGTGACAGAATAAAAGAGAATACAGGGTAAAGAAAAAAAATTTTAGTTTTATTTTAATCGAACTTTTGAAAAATAAATAAAGAGTTAATATAAAGTTTTGAGTGATATAAGAACTGTAGAGTGATTATTGTGTCTTCGAGTATATGCGCAGTACTTCTATATTTGCAACTTCTGATACAGTAACATTTCTTAAATTATCAGTTTTATTTAATAATCATCAATTTAATAAAAATATATTTAATATATTTAATTTGTAGAAAATAATTATTTAAAGCATAATATTAATAAATTAATATACATTAACCTACTACGCATAATACATTTAAAGTTCATATACCACAAAACCAACGCGCGCGTTTACGCGCCCAAATGATCCCCTAGTAACAGAAATAAAGCGATTTTATTGGTCAATACAACCATGGATTGACGTGCGGTGTACCACCAACTACACCAGCAGCCTGAGTCCCAGCTAGATAACTATAACTATTAGGTCACGACGTCACGTCCAAGTTACGGTGGCCCTCATGCTATCTGAAATTTTCGTTCACATATTTGTTATATATGTGGTGGTGCGGGGGAGCAGAGGCGATGGCCGGGGAATAAAGAGACGCTTGGTGTGGTGTACGCGTAGGCTTTATTTCCTTGGTGGGCCTCTCTCCAGGTGACTGCTCTAGTGTGCTCTCGGCGGTGGACTGACGCGCTCGCTGCGCTCGGCGCTCTCGCTGGTATGCTCGCTGCTGGGTGCCGCCGCCTGTCGGCGGGCCGAGCCCCTACAGTACTCCCCCCAAAAGGGAGAAAATGCTTGCATTTTCGCGAATACAAGTACAGAACTTAAAATTGGATTTGACTTGCGAGTTTGTGGATAGAGCGAGAGCTTGACAAGTTGCCTGATTGATTTAAAAATGCCTGGAGAGAGTTTTACAGAGTTTTTGTGTTGCTTACAATTTTTGGAGTGACGTACATTACTTTTAACAATAATTAAAGGTTTTTGGTTTTTACAAAGTTTGCGAATCGGCGTGAGTAATAAGTATTCGCTCGCTGGTTTGCCGCCATTGAGTGGTTTACAAAAATTGATGAACTTGTACAGGTTTTTCTTTTTACAATGATTGACGAGTTGAAGTACCCTTGTACACTTGGAAGACTTATTACTGCTTTCATCGCATTTGTCGTCAGGTTGAGATGATGGTAACTCCGGTTTTCGCTTGAATAAAGCTTGATCGCTGAAATTGTCGCTTATACGATAATGACTCTTCACGTCTGACTCCATAAATATTTGAATAGAAAACGCATTTAAACTTACATGTAAAAGGTATATAAAAAAAATATAAGATACTGTCTCGCGGTATCTGACTCCATAAAATATACATAGCTTTAACGATCTTTGTTTGCCAGTGATTGGTCTTTTTGTTTTTCTTTTTTTATTTTGGTGTAATTCGTTTGGAATGCGCTGCGCAAAATACTTAGTTACTAATTAAGTGTCTTAAATGCTAACTTGAGTATTCTAAAGTTCTTACGTTTACGTCTAGATCAGCGAGCGAGCCATGACAGGGCTGAAGGCTGTCAAAAATGTTTTTGTGGTGAGGGGAGTCAGTCGACCGGTCCGTGTCTGCACCCCCGATGCAGCTAACAAGCTAGAGGGCGGTGCAGTGGCGCGGGTGACTGAATTCTGAAGAGACCCCTTTATCGTTGTCTCTGTCTCGGTACTCGCTTGCTGATTAATATCTCGTCGCCCTTCACCGTGACGCTAAGGTGTTCATTGCGACACACACTCCTCAACTGCGCGGACTGGTTTATTTTGCACTGGAGCAATCGGAAATGTGCCCTGGCACAAGCCCCGACGACGAAAGCCAGTCTCTCGATGTCTCCGGCTTGGAAGGCTCGTGTGCGTTTCTTGCCCCAGGAGTTTTGCACAGTTACCTAGAGCTCCTCGATTAGGTCCGGTTGGGGAATGAGTGTGACAAGTGAGTCTATCAGGGTGAGATTGTACCCGATCTCGAGCACTCGAAGGCAAGGGTTGTGTTCGAACGTCAGCGTATAGTCGAACTCTATCCCCTTAATGTACAGTTTCTCCAGGCTCGGAGATTTCTCGAGGATGGTGTCCATATAGTTCTTGAAGTGTAAGTTGTTGGAAAGATTTAGCGACTTTAACCGTCTGTTCCAGTCCACGATTAGAGCTGGCATTCTGTCAGGGCGGAAACCCTGGCTTTCCGAGTAGCTGAAGTTAAAATACGTGATTCTACTCGAAGGGTGGAACACGGCTTGTGCCAGTTCGACTGTATGCTGACGTTTGCCGAACGGGTCTACGAAGGTAAGATAGTGGAGCTTAGCGTTGTTTGCTAGGCACGAAATGAAATTTTCAATGCTGACCTCGTGGCAGCTTACAAACTCCAGTTCCCTAATTTCTCCGTGCTGTGCCCGAGCCAGGCTTTTAAGGCTGGCGTTCGTATTACGCACGAAACGGAGGACTTCGACCTGAGAAAAATCTATACGCTCGTCGCAGCCTCCGGGTGTACTGCCCAGAGTGAGCTTCCTGACCGACAGCCCTTGAGCGATGAGCTCCGCAATTTTGGGAGAGGTTGTTGCGCCCGAGAGGTCCAGCTCGCGAAGTCGGCTTGTGCGGAACGGGATTACTCTTTTGTCGATCCTGGCCGCCAGGAGTTTTGCTAAGAAATCCGCGTCTAGACGCGGTGACACGGTGCGAAAGCGCATGTTGCACGTGTCGAAGTGGAGGACGTCGTGCATTAAAAGTGCCAAGCCGTCGTCTCGCGAGTATCTCGAGAGGGACGCGTCGAGGCTGAGGCGCTTGCCGTGCAGCTGCGGGGCGTTGTGGCAGGCCGTGTAAAAATTAATAAACTCCCAAGAGGATAGTGCAGATGCGATCAGGTCGGTCGCGTCGGGACACTGCATAAGATGGCGGAGCAGGTCCGGGAGCGATGAAGCCGCTTCGTCGACCACCGGTGGCTTGCTTGGCTCGGCGGGGTTCGGGTCGTGAGACGGTGAGGTGCTGATATGGGAAACGCGTCCGAGTTTGTCTGTGAAAGACTGGAACACGAGGTGTGCTGTCGTGCCACTGGCCGTGTGGCAGACCTTAGCGATGTTGAAGTCTCGAATTCCTGTGCCTCTAATGATTCCCGGAGCATTGGCTTTGACGCCTTGTACCGAATGTTTCTGAGCCAGAGGTCCCGCACCGGCATCCCGCCCATGAAAATAACGGGAGTTGGAGGCTCCTGGATGGTCGCAGGATTCGTGGATACTGGGTACCGGGATCTGAGTAGTTTTAGCTCTCTGCGGGAGACATGAGCATCTAAGTATCGCTCAAACTGCTCTAGGGCAGTATCTACTTTAAAGAACTCCGCGCGGTTCTCCTCATAGTTGGCGGCGTTCCTGCGAGCGGCGAACTCTTCCCGGGCCTTGCGAACCTTTTCCATTGCCTGTGAAAAAGATTTAAAAGTGTAAGTAATGGGTGGAGAAACTTACTCGCTTCTCCCTAGGCCTCGCACGGGAATGGATTCCGTCGATTCTGCCTTTGCGGCGGAGGATGCTAGGGACGTGCTTGGTGCGTTTTGACTTGGGTGGCGGATGTACAATAGCCGTGGTAGTGTTGCTGGGTTGGGGAGGATCGTGGAAGAGGGGAGTCGCTGGGTCTGCAGCTACCCCGACCCTCGCAGGTTGAGGAGCCGCAGCCGCTGGAGGAGGTGGAGGTGGTTGCGTCTCGTCACTGTCTGAAGGTGGTCCGTCGAAGATCTGTAGTGAATCCCGCAGATCATACTGTTCAGTTAAGTCTTCTTCGTCGACGACATCTGACGGTGGGGCGACTGGCAGGAGTGCGTTCACGATGTTGTCACTTGGTGGAGACGGCCCTGCCGTGCGTGGCGCTTTATCCTTTTCCTTCTCCAGCTCCTCGTGCAGGAGGAAGGCTGGTTTGATCCTCTCGATGTTTACGGTTCTCCTTAAGCCATCCTTTTCTATCTCGAACGTGCGATTGGTGAGGTTACGCCTAAGGACCTTGTACGGTTCTATGTACGGTGGAGTGAGTGCCGGCTTAATTGGTCTTTCCCTCATCCAGACGTGGGAGCAATCCTTAAGTCCTGTATGGACGAATGGCTGCGTTGCTGTCTTATGCTCGAAGGGGACCGGCCGGAGCTGTTGCATGTGTTCCTGGAGTGCGCTGTGGAACATCCGTATGTCCGGCTCCTCGCCTGTGAACGGGGCGAAATCTCCGGGTATTCTCAGTGGCTTCCCGAAGACGAGGTCAGCTGGGCTCGTTTCTGTGTCCATGCGGATTCTCGTGCGCAGCCCGAGCATGACTGCTGGTAGCTGGCGTGCCCATTCCCTGTTGTTTTCGTGGCAGGTAAGGGCCGATTTGATGTCTCTGTGGAGCCTCTCCACGATGCCGTTGGTTGCTGGATGGTAGGGTGAAGTTCTGTCTCTGTTGATGCCGCAAATCTGTAGCATTTCCGCGAACAATCTCGACTCAAACTGCCTGCCCTGGTCCGTGGTTACAGTCGTGGGCGCCCCGTACCGGCTGATCCAGTTATCGAAGAATGCTCGGGCCACTGACTCCGCAGTGGTATCCTCAATCGGGATAGCTTCTGGCCACCTGGTGTAGCGGTCGATGATCGTGAGCACGTGAGTGTAGCCCAGACAGCTGGGGAAAGGACCCACTATATCCATGTGGATGTGGTCGAATCTCCCGTCAGGCATGGTGAACTGCTTGGGGGGTAGTTTGTTATGCTTCGTGATTTTTGCTTGCTGGCAGGCGATGCAGGTTTTGCACCAGGAGGAGATGTCCCTGCACATGTTCGGCCATACATATTGCTGTGCAATTAGTTTTGTTGTCACGTTGACACCTGGATGCGACAAGGTGTGGAAATTGTTGAAAACGTCCCTCCTGAGCGTTTGAGGTACATAAGGCCTGATGACATCGTCCCTGATGTCGCAGTAGTAAGCGGAGTGATCTGGGCCCCAGGTTAGCTTGCAAAGTTTCATGGGGTGTTGTGGATCCTGGAGGAGCTCTTGAAGTTGTGCGTCATCGCCTTGCTCTGCGCTAAGCTGCCTCTCGGTGAATAGTGTGGGCAGTTTAAAGGCCTCGACAGCCGCCTTGACCTCCTGCCAACGTTGGTCGGCGTCGTCGAATCCGTCCCAATGGAAATTTGACGGAGTGGTGAAAGCCTCCACCCTGGAGAGAGCGTCTGCCACATCGTTCTCTTCTCCTGGGAGATAGTGGATTTCTGCATTGAACTGCGAGATGAATGAGAGCCTGCGGGCTCTGATGGCTGGCATCTTTTCTGGGCACTGCTGAAGGGCATACACCAGTGGCTTGTGATCGGTGTAGATTTTGAAGACAACCCCTTCCAGGTAGTACTGGAAGTGCCTGAGAGCTTCATAGATTGCCGTGAGCTCTCTGTCGTAGGTGGTGTACTTGTTCTGTGCTGTGTTGAATTTTTGTGAGAAGAAGGCCAGCGGCTTCCACATATTGTCGACCTTTTGTTCGAGAGCCGCGCCCATCGCTGTGTCGGACGCGTCGGCGATGAGACGGAGTTCCGCCTTGTCGCTGGAGAAGGCGGTGAAGGTCAATTCGGCGACCTGATCCTTGCATTTGTTAAAAGCCGCCACAGCCTCATCTGTCCAGTTGACGGGGCGCTTGTCGCGCTTCTTGCAGCCGGTGACCAGTTCGTGAAGCGGCCTCTGTGTGTGCGCTGCGTGTGGAATGAGGCGGCGATAGCTGTTGACCATTCCCAGGAATCTTCTCAGTGCCTCGATGGTGACTGGTCGAGGATACTCCTGTATTGCCTTAACCTTATCTGGATTCGGCTTTAAATCCTCTGGAGTTATCAGATGTCCGAGAAAAACAATTTCTTGGACGCCTAGAGTGCACTTCTCTAGGTTAACTTGCAGCTTGAATTCGTCGAGTAGCTTGAGCACTGTGTCCAGGTGTTTCTTGTGTTCCTCCATTGACTTAGAGGCAATGAGGATGTCATCTATATAGACGAAGACAAAATCCAGGTGTCCTAGCACTAGGTTGATATAGCGCTGGAATGTTTGACTCGCATTTCGAAGGCGTGGATTGTTATTGTTATTGCCGGCAAGGCATGTGCGCGTGCGGTCGAGAAAGTGCGCGTGAATTGCGCTAAGCCGTATGTACGTGCCCTTGAAGAGAGACGAGAGAGCGCGCTCTAATGCCTAGAGGCTTTGTTGTGATGACGAGAGAAAGAGCGCGCGTGCCGTGCTATTAGGTATAGCGACGAGGCTGGCGTTACTGCGCGCGGGAGTGAGAGAGCACTCCGCCGCGTAGGTGAGAGAGAGGGGCGACGCGTACGTGCGTCGGCCCAAGATGACGGCGCTCGCCTCGCAGCGCGGAGATGGAGAGCGCTGGTGCGCGCGGGCGAAGTGCTCCGCCGCTCGCGCGAGAGAGAGACTCGATATCGTAGATGAAGGAGTGGGGCGACGCGAGCGTGCGTCGGCCCAAGATGGCGGCGCTACTCAGCTACGAAAGAAAGAGAGAGAGAGAAAGCGCGCGCCGGCGACGATCTGCCGTGCGGGGGACAAGAGAGAACGCGCGCCAAGAAGATGTGGCTTAGCGCGACTGTGTGGTTTTTCCCCCTCTGCCGCGCTGCGTGAGTCTCGATTTCCCGAGCGTGCAGTTTCTGAAGCGCGCGCGGCTTTGTTTATATCTTCCCCTTTGCGTCTTGTTTACGTGACGCTTGGGCTTCAGGGAAGGTCACTGAAAGCGCGCGAGAACGCGAGAACAAAGCGTTCTTAGAAAATTCTCGGGCGCGTATTGAATTTACCTGCGCGCGCGCCTTGCCGTGCTTATCTCCTGTATGTTTCGAGAATTACAGGGATTTCGGAATTTTGACGATGTTCCGTCCTTTTTGAATTTATAGCTTCTTATGCCCCCGGGGTGGGCGCGCAGGGAATAAAATGGTTTACCCTTTACGATGCTTGTGGCGTGCGCCGGCTGCCGGGGATGTTGCGGCGTGGATGATGTTCTGTACTGCGTCGGCGATGCCGCTGGGGACGAGCCGGTGTTGCTGGCTCTGCTTGCTGCCTCTGCGGCGATGATGCTGCTACCGCGCCGATGATGGTGGTGTGCTTGCCGCGTTGGTGGTGCTGCAGCGGCTGCTGTTGCTGCTGCGGTGCTCTGCTGCTGCGCCTGCCGCGCTAATGCCACTGCCGCGCCGGAGTCGGTGGCGTCGTCTTTCCGATGTCGCCCTTTGCGTCGCTCGTGCGCCGGCGTGCCAGCACGCACTGCGGGAGGCGAAGGCGTGAGTGTGCTGCGTTGATGCTGCTGCACCGGGGCCAAGAGGAGAGTCCATCCTCTCGCCTGCGTAGTCCATGACGATGGTGGCGTCGTCGGGAGTGCCGAGAGTGGCGTCGCTGTGTCGCTTGTGTGCCGGCGTGCCTGCACACACAAGTCAGCTACTGGAGCGGCAGCAGTTGTTGCTGTGCCGTCGGGGCCTCGCTGGAGACGATCTTCCTGGCCTCGCTCACCTCGTTGCTCTTCGGCGTCACCAGTATGGAGGTGCGGGGGAGCAGAGGTGATGGCCGGGGAATAAAGAGACGCTTGGTGTGGTGTACGCGTAAGCTTTATTCCCTTGGTTGTTGGTGGGCCTCTCTCCAGGTGACTACTCTAGTGTGCTCTCGGCGGTGGACTGACGCGCTCGCTGCGCTCGGCGCTCTCGCTGGTATGCTCGCTGCTCGGTGCCGCCGCCTGTCGGCGGGCCGAGCCCCTACATATACATGATGTGTTATGTAGGTATTGTAAACGCAGCCTTACAGAGACGTTCGAATAGTTCGATCGTTAGAGCATTCGATTAGATCGATCGTTTTAACTAAAGGAGAACGGGATATAATATCGAATTGAAGCTTAGAGCCAGCTTCAGCGCGTTATCATAGAATGATACAGAATAAATATATAGAATCAGAATGTGAAGGAGAACGCGATATGATATCGAATTGAATATAGATTTCTAGAACGATAATTATAGAATCAACTTCAGAGTGTTATCAAATTCAAATCAAGATATATATATAACTCTTGCTACGCGAATACGTAGAAAAAGGAAATTGCAAATATTTATTCTTCAAGCAAGTAAAAAAGTTAATGGAAATAAAAATTTTTTTTTCTTTTTCGTTGCCTGTTGTTCCATTCCAAAAGAATTATAGAGCAAAGAAAAAGGAAGGTGGAAAATTATGTAGTAGTATTCATTTCTTAGATTTAGTCTAAAATTACAGATATATATATTTTTTTCTCTTTAAAGCGAACCACTGCCAATATAAATAACAAAATTATGAAAATACCACGCTTTTCATATTGTGACGTTGTGCTTTTTCCGTCCCTGGCGAGGCGTAGCACTACGTAATGACACCTATGCAGGTTACCGCGAGCTCGTATTTTATAATTATTATTGGACGCCCGAACTCGCGATCTGGTACTTCTATGATGCCGGCTTGAGAGCTCCTTATACTCTAGGTCGTGGGGGAGAGGTGCAGGGAGATAAATACGCAAAATAAATACACGCGACTTTATAAAATATAACACTTGGTAATTTATTACAAAAATCAAATCAAAAGTTTATCTACTCGCGGACGTGTGCTCGTCCTCGGGCGAGCTCACCGTCTATAACGCGGGCTGGCTCTAGGTTAGGCACTCGCGGCGGGGAGGTATTTCGCAACACTCCTACCTGTCTCTATTCCTTTTGCTCTACGTCCTCGCGTTCTGGTGTTGCCTCGTACCCTGTGGAAGCGCTCGCGAAAGAAACTAATGATCGCTCGGAAAAATGCACACGGGGGGAAATAGTCTGGTCGCTCTGGTAGTCGCCTTGGAAGATTCGCCTTGCTCGCTCACTCGTTGTGTCTCGGTCCTCGTGGTACTCGATACTCGATACTGACTACACTCGCGCGTTCGGCAACTACGCCGGTTCGCGGCGTCTATCGCTCTCTTACACGCACTCACGCATTTCCGCTAGATCGCTCTCTCGCGCCTATCACACATTTCCACGCTTTCGCACCATATATCATAGTTGTACTCATGCGCCCTCTTTTACAATTCTTTTAAATGCGCGCGACATTTAAAACACGTTTACACGCTTGACTGGTCACGCTCTATTAATTACTCTTACGCATTTTCGCACAGTTACGTACTTCGGCACGCTTACATTTTTATTTACCGCTCGCACGCGCGCTGTGGATCGAGCCGTAGCCCTCCACCTTTTCCCAATATCATACGGCGCATACGCGTTGCCTGCACTCTCTCTCTTGTCTGTCTCTAATGCATTCGTCCGCTCGCTATTCCTGTCACTCTCGCACTCATGCTTCAGTCAATGGCTCGCCAACATGGCGGCCGCCGCTCGCGCGCGTACACCTCGTGGCTCGCATGCCTCGTATCTCTTGTCTCTCTCGCTCTCGCTGCTACAGCGCTCGCCGTTCGTCCCTCTCTCTTTCTCTCGCCTTGGCTGCCGCGCGCTGCTACGCGCTGTGTTTCCCCCACTCTCTCGCTCTCGCCTCGTGCTGCTGCTGCTCGGCGGCAGGTTGCTCTCGGCGCCATGCTGTCCTGTGGCTTTAACAGCTGACTGCTCGCTTGCTGCTCTGAAAGCACCACCGAGTATAAGAGTATGTTATCTTAACTGGGTGGTGTCCAGGCGAGCAGCCATCGACGGGATCCCCGTCACATTCCCCCTCCCAAACCTTTCATACTATTATGAAGAGGTTTTAAAAGGCGAATTGTGCTCGCATAGACACACCCTGCAGTGCAGGAAAGGACAAGTACGGGAGGTGAGAAAATCAAGAGAGAAAAAAAAGAGAAAAAAAAATTTTTATGACTTACGGCTGGCTCATACCACCAGTGTCTGGTTACAATTCACTTCTTTGTCCTGCTACGGGACCGGCGCTGTGGCTGCTGTAGGGCCTGATGCAGGATTGCCTGGCGTAGGTCCTCCGGCAGTCCCCGCGTCTCCTGCAGGATGATTGCCCAGTTTGCCAGGACCTCTGGGTCTCCTGTTGGTGGTGCAGGGGTGTCCTCCTCTGGCGAGGATTCCCTTGACCGCTTGGGGGAGGAAGGTCCGTCGTCCTCCGTTGTGGTCGCTGCTTCCGCTGGCCTTGTTGTCCTTGGGAGTGGGGTGGGTGTCAGTGGAGTGGAAGAAAAGGTCACCCTCCTCTCCCTGGCTTCCCGCTCTCTCCGTGGGGATGGGCTGGCGCGGCGGCTGGCTTCTGACGGGGCGTCGGACCTGTCTCTAGAGGTGGTGGTCGAGGTGGCGCGCGTACGCGACGCCGACCTCGAACCCTGGCTGTATGACTGTCTATACTCTCGTTCACACCTTTCCCGGTAGCGCTCGCCGCAACGCGGGCAGTCGACGAGGGTTACCTCTCGTCTCCCGCAGTTGTGGCAGTGCACTCGGTGGAGGGTGGACGGGCACCGGCTCGACGCATGTCCCCACCTCCAACAGTTGAAGCAACTGTACGGGGGTGGATCGAGCGTCGGGTCGGTGGGGATCGCTGTCAGTCCGCTGAAGTGGAGGCCACTTCTTTTGACTGGCAGCGTCCCCTCCGCTACCCTCTGTCTGTCTCTAGCTATTTGTGGCACGTTGGCCGGCGGCCCGCGGCGAGTCGGGGGACCTACCGGACTTGGGGATCTTGGCCGCTCGATGGTGGAGAATACATCATCCACCGTCAGCTGTCGAGGTCCTCGTCTACGTCGCCGTGACGTGCTTCGGTGGCGGGCAGGGTTATTCTCTGCTCGCGGTTGGGGCACGCTCGGCGGCTGAAAGTCCGGCATGTCCTCGGGCTCGATGCCCAAGTCCCATGCCAGGAGATGGTGGGCTGGGGTGGTGTCCCCCTGTATGGGCACGAAGGCCGGCGGCTGGCGTGGTCGCTCCAGCGGCTCAATCGCGGCTCGCGGCTTCGCGGGGCGTCTGGCTCTACTGGTGCGGACGTGCCTGTCTCTACGGACGCGACGGCGGGGTTGCCTGCCGGTTCTCCTCGTTGTGTCCTCCCCGCCGCCCCGAGAATGGGCTCTTCGGGTTGAGCGGTTGGGGAAGGGCACGGTGGAGTCTCGGCTAGGTGGCCCCAGCCGGGCGACGTCTCTCCCCACAGGGGAAGCACGAGGTCGCGGGTGCCGTCGCGCGTGGTCACGACGCGGCTCTCGGGCGGGGTGGTGGACGCGGTCGGGCGCCTGAGCGGCAGGGCTCGGGGGCGGGGGATGGCTCCCGTTGCGGCCGTGATACGCAGCGGCCCGTCTCTCGTCCACAGCAGCGGAGCACGTGAGGGCGACTTGGGCGCCGGCGCCTCTCTGCTCTCCGCGAGGAGGTCGTTTTCTTCGGCCTCAGTAATACAGACGTCCATTGTGTCGTCTGTTTCCTGGGGTTGAGGAGGGATCTCCTTAGCGGCCTGGCCCTCTCCGGCGGAGGCGACCTCGTCGATGCTCCCCTGCTGCTGCTCGATCCGTCGAGTCGCCGCCTGGGCTGCCTGCTATCGGCGGGCTGCAAGCTCCAGCTCGAAGGGAATCAACTCCACCAGGTCATTGACCACCTCTGGCTCCTCATCTGCCCAGTTCATCCTGGCTGACTCTATCTTCTGTCCGTCGTTTGAACTCATGTCTGAAATTTTCAATGAATTAGAAATATGTTTCATGGTGGATTGACGGGGCGAACCCGCCACCTGGTTACTTACTGCAGACTTTGGGAGCGTCGCAATGTAACCACATGCACCACTGTCGGACACTACTACAGGTTGGGAAGAAGGCTTGTTAGTAGGATTGTTTCTAGGGGATACGTATCGTTTGAGGTCGCTTACGTAGACCTTAGCCACTTTCCTACTCTTCCCTTCGACTGGCTCTAATATATACACGACTGACGATCTTTTCTCGGTGACTTTAAACGGACCATCATACTTAGGGGCTAACTTGGCTGAGAATTTCTCAGTTCCTTTGGACAAGGCGTGAGATTTTCTCATCACTAAGTCTCCCACTTGGAATTCTACGACCCTACGGCCTTTGTTATATCGCTTACCTTGTCTCGTTCGTCCGTCGTCTATATATTTCGCTACCTAGTCTCGTAGTGCGTCTAGTCTCTGTCTTTCTACTGTCTGTCTTTCCAAACTCTAGTTTAGTCTCTAGTTTAGGCTCTAGTTTAGTCTTTTTCGTCACCCCCTCCCATTCCACACGTAAGCTTTTCACCGGGGTGGGGTGTCTGCCGTAATTTAAGAAAGCTGGCGATGTTTTTAGCGTCGCTTGCTTAGCTGTATTTATCGCATGTCGTAACTCGTGTAAATGCTTATCCCAATCACTGTGATTTTTCGCGAATGCGGAAATCATTGTTTTCAAGGTGCGATTGCTTCTCTCTACCGGATTTGCTTGCGGATGGTAAGGTGGTGTAGTCACATGTTTTACGCCGTATTGCTCTAGTGTTTCTGCCAGATGTTTGTTGATAAACTCCGTTCCGTTGTCTGTCAATAAATATTCTGGCGTCTCCCACCTGAACAATATCTGTTCTTCGAAGGCTCTGGCTATAGATTTCCCGTTAGCCTGGCGTAATGGATGTATTTCCACCCAACGAGTGAATAAGTCCTGGAATACTACGAGATATTTATTCTGGCTGGAGCTTTTTGGGAACTCCATCACGTCTGCTGCCACGACGGACCATGGTTTCTCGACGATTCGTTTCCCGATCAGCCCTTGAGGAGCCTGTTGGGAAATCTTGTATGCCTGGCAAGTCTGACAGGTTTTTATGAATCAGTAGACATCATGGAATAGTCCGGGCCAGAAATACTCCCGTGCTATCCTATCGTAGGTTTTCTCAATTCCCAGGTGTCCTGCTGAGATTTCGGCGTGCGCTGTGGTCAATACTCTTTCACGCAATTCCTCTGGTACTACAAGTTTCCATCCTTCGTCCGGGTGAGTGATGGGATCTAACATTGGATCTTCCTTGTGACTGTATAACTTTCCGTTTTCGACTCTCCACTCGGGAAATTTCGTGGGGTTCTCTTCGACTTCGTCGCGTCTTCGTAGATACCATTTGTCCTCGATCTCACCTATAGCTGAGATTTCTGGCTCTATCATTCTGGATAGCGCGTCTGGCACTACATGCTGGGTGCCCCTACGATGTATTATGTCGAAGTCCCATTGTTGAATTTATATCGACCAGCGGGCTAGTCTACCTTTCGGATCCTTTAGCGAGTGAAGCCATTTCAGAGCGCTGTGGTCAGTGATCACCGTAAAGTGGTAACCCTCGACGTACGGCCTGAGTTTGTTGATAGACCAAACTAATGCCAAGCACTCCTTTTCGGTGGTGGTGTAATTTATCTCTGGTGCTGACAATACTCGGCTGACGTAGACGATCGGGTGTTCTCCGTCGTCAAATTCTTGCGTGAGCACTGCACCAATAGCGAAATTACTTGCGTCGCACTGGATCGTGAAAGGTTTCGTAAAATCCGGTCTGGCTAGAACAGGAGCGTTGGTCAACGCCTGCTTAAACTTGTTGAACGCTTCGTCTTGCTCCGGTCCCCAATTCCAGTTTTTCTGGTCTTTAAGCATTCTGACCAGAGGGATCTTTATCTCCGACTCGTTTTCCAAGAACCTACAGTACCACACAAACATGCCCAGGACTCGTCGTAAGCCTGTCAAGTCCTTTGGAGTTGGGCAGTTCATCACTGTCTCTATTTTTGCGAGGTCGGTTCGTAAGCCGTGTCGATCCAGAATGAATCCCAGGTACTTTATCTCGATAACACAGAATTCACATTTCTTCGGGTTAATCGTGAGTCCGGCTGACGTCAATTTGGTTAACACGTGTCTGACTCTATGTTTGTGTTCCTCGAACGTGTCGGTACCTATGACGATGTCGTCTAGGTATCCGAACACATTTGGGGAGTCCTCAGGGCCAAACAAAATGTCAACCATTCTCTGCAGCGTACTGGGCGCGTTGCAAAGGCCGAAAGCCATGCGCTTAAATTGCCATAAACCGTATCCAGGTACTGCAAAAGCGGTGTATTTCTTACTGCTTTCCTCCATTTTGACTTGGAAGTAAGCCTGCTTGAGATCGATCTTGCTCAAGTATCTGGCTGCGCGTAGCCTGTCTAGTATCATGTCCATTTGGGGCAGAGGGTAGCTATCCTTTTTCGTCACTTTATTTAATTCGATATAGTTGACGCAAAATCTCTCTGTCCCATCGGGCTTTGGCACTAGTAATGGCTGGCTACAATAAGCGCTTGCGGATCTCTCGATTACCCCTAGTCTTCTAAGTTCTATAGCTGCTTTTTGTATTTCCTCTATCTTCTTCGGTGAACGTCTTCTGGCTTTACAGCGTATAGGGGTTGGGTCTGTCACTACGATGTAGTGCTCAGTTAAGTCCGTATACCCCAGTTCCTCTCCGGGATTGTTTGGTAGTATCTCGGCCACTAGTTCCTCGATTTCCCGTCTCTCCTCGTCGCTGAGCTCGGAGATACCCGCGCTCTCTGCGACGATGATTGCTGGAGACCTAGCTTCTGGCCGGTCGAACTCTCTCCACTCTCCCAGATTGGCTCGCCATAGGCCTTTGTGGCTTGTGTCTATTTTGAACGTCTTGCAGAAATCTTTGCCCAAAATCAGTTCATGTGTTACTTCCGCTACTGCTCTTGCCATAATCGTTTTGTCTATTCCGTCTAAGTCTATTCGAATGGGTAAAAATCCTAATACTGGCGACGTTCCACCTGTCACCGTTCGTATCAGAGCTTCACTAGCTTTAAGTCGAGTTTTGTACCTCCTAGCGATTTCTGGGCCTACGATGGTTATCATGGCTCCAGGATCGAACAAAGCTCTGTACTCCTTTCCGCCTAGACTGACTTTAATGTAGTCTCTATTGTCTACCGTGGTCGTGGCTGCGTGCACCTCCGTTTCTTTAGATTCTCTGTCGACTCCGGCTTCCTCTAATTGTGCAGGGGTGCTAGGGTCTGACATCGTTTCGTTGATCAGAGTGTCCACAGCTGCCTCGATTTGTCTGAACTTCATGTAATCTGTCTCTTCGTCGAGCAAATCTTTCACATTCGTCCTTATTCTTTGGTCTTCTTCTAAGTCTTCCTCTAATAATTCGTTTGCCTCTATCAGTAGCATTTCCTCTTCACTCATGCTATCCTCATCATCTGTAGTTACCTCTTTGTCAATTTCCTCAGTTTCTTCCAACTTATTGTCTCCCTCCAGGGCGGTTACTCGAGTTTCTCCGAAATCTAAAGCCTGTGCTAACCTCTGAGCTGACTGCCTTGTTCGCCGTTATTGTCTGGCTCTACAGTGGATTTCGGCTCCAAGTTTAAGTTGGCTTCAGCTCTCATGATTTTTTCAGCTTTCCTGAATTCTGCTAACTCTTTTACCTTTGCCAGGCTCTTTTTCGAAAATTCCACGATGTCCTTTAGTCCTCGACCTTGGATCATGTCTTTCTCTACTCTAAAGCCTCGCTTTTTGCACAGCTGGATTTCTTCGTTTAACCTCGTATCCTCGTCACTACTCTCCATTGGCGCAGCCGGCGTCCCGTCTGGCTTAGATTCCGTGTCTCTAGCGATACTGGCTCTAACGTGATTTCCTCTGTTTGCCCCTGAATTAATCACTAGATTCTTCATCTCTGTGACAGAATCTGGCCGTTGTTGCAATGGCGTCTTCTCTTTTCACATTCGCGTTTACTTCCTTCTCGACCTGCAGCGTTTGCCCACGGGTTGCGTCAGCGTTTCTTTCAGGCTTCGAATTTCTCTTTATCTCTTTTGTCTCTTCTTGTTGTGCGCCTGTCTTTAGATAGCTGATCTGGCTGTTACTTACAGCTTTGGCCGCTACTTCCTGACTTCGCACTGTTTCTCGTAGCTTGCTGCCACTTTCTCCCCCCCCCCCCCAAAATTGACATACTCCTGCAAACTGCGGGGGTATGCTTGTCAATTTTGTTCGCTAGTTGAGGGCCCAAGGCGTGAACACGGAGGTCGGCTGGTCCTTGGCGGCCTCCGTCGAGTCGTTTCCCAGAAGCTTTCTGACGTGAACACAGTTTGTGCAGTCTCGCAGCGTCGTGCCTTTTTGTCCGCATACCTGACATGTAGTGTCTGGCTCAGTCTTCGGTTGCAACGTTTGTAGAAGTTCTCTTGCTTTAGCACAGTTGTTGCAGTTTTTGAATTGTGCTCCAACTTGGCCACACCACTGGCATTTTCCAGACAATTTTATCGGGTAAGGGCAGGTGTTCTTCCTGTGACCGAATTGTCTGCAATTATAACATTGCGTTTTCGGACAATTCGCTGCCCTATGTCCCACTGTCTCGCAAACGTGGCACGGTCCATAATATTGAACATGTGGTTGCGTTTGATTCAGTTGTTGACTCAGTGCTGGTATGAAGGGTTGCTGAGGTTTCTTCTGCGCTTGCGCCGGTTGCTGTTGCGGGGCTTGCACTTGCTGACTGGCTGCACAAGCTTCCTGTGTCTTAGTTTCTTGCTGATTAGGAGTCGTCTCGGTTGTTTCAGCCTTTTTCTTTTTATTTTTCTTCTTTTTTGCTTTCGTTGCAACTTCGTTCGTTTCTGCTATTTCTTCTGTCGTAGCTACCTTTGGTTTTGGCGTAGCCGACCATGCTGCCGCTGGGAGCTTGGATTTTTCTGCAGGTGTTGGTGGAGCATATCTAGCATCATGTTCTAGTTCGTCTTCGAGTTCTTTACAGTACTTTTTTACGTCATGGAATGTTTTAATCTTCTTGTGCTTTAAGGCTTTTCTGTAGACTGGCCTTAATCTGTCGATGAGTAGACTTAACTGTTTCTTAACTGACATTGGTTTTTGTAGATGATCGGCGATGTGTCTGAAATTCATAATGTATGTCGATATCTTTTCGCCATTGCCTTGTGTTCGTCGTAACAGTTCGTCCATTACATCGTTCGTGTTGGCAGATGTATAGAATTGTTCTTTGAAAGCTGACAAGAAGTCTTTCCATGAGTGAATGTCTGTTTGATCCCACAGTTGTGCTCTTCCTGTCAAAGTATACGGTACTAGCTTTAGCATGGCTTTTCCCGGTATCTCTAGACTGTCTTTAATGCCTGTCAATTTCCTGTTCTAATCTTCTGGGTCATCTTTAGGTGAGCCTGAATACTCTATCTTTAGATTCTTGATTAGTTGTAAATGACTGACATGGTCTTTAGCAGAGATACGGTTGCAGCTACTACTTCTTTCTCTTCTGTGTCGTCTATGTCTGCTCCTATATGACGTGTCCTCTTCTGAAGAACTGCTGTCTGACGAAGTGTCGGACGATTCTTCTGAAGAGCTGCTACTTGTAGATAGTGATCTTGACTTTTTGTGTAGTTTACGTCTCTTTTCTGTTTTTGATTTGCCAATCTTCGGTGTTGACTTTGGTCGGAAGTCGTGTCTGTATTTATGACTGACTTTCGTTCTTATAGTGCTGTCGGTTTCCGCTTCTGTCGATGTAATCTGCATTTCATGGATTGTCTTTTCCAGTTGTCTTCTCTGTGCCTCGAGTGAATCGTCATGCTCTGACTCCTCGCTCGAGTTTGGGCTAACCTGTAGTTTCCCATCAGTATTTTTCGATTTCTTTTTTGTTCCTGTATCACTTGCAATTGCTTCAATTTCTGGAAAATACTTGGCGAATGAGTCGTTTACAGGTATATACTTTTTTCCTGGTGAGGAGTGCAGCAGAGTTGAAGTATGCTGGCTAACATACCATTTGTTACTGGGTAATGACTTATTCGCAGCTTCAGTCAATAAATGTTTCACGTGTTCGGAATATTGTATACTCGTCGACGCACTCGGTTGAATTAACTCTGGTGTTATTATCGTTATTCGTATGTATTTGTCGTGGAATTATCGGCTGACCGTCCCATTCGTACCAAGGTGCTGCTATATTTGTTTGCGTTAGTATTCTCGCTCTAAGTAATCTGTCTTGCAGTATTGCCTTACTGCCGTTAGTATCCACATTTAGTTCTTCTAAATAATCTCGTAATTCTCGTCGATCCAATTTCGTTATTTCTCTGATTATTGCTCTGACTTCCCTGTTTTTATAGAGTGCCGTCATTACCTCTTGATGGTCGGCGTTGGACATTTTGTGGACTTCTGGTAATTTATCCATACTTAACCGGATTTGTGATTACTGTCTTCAAAAAAAAATTTGTTCGCTCTAACCTCTAGTACTACTAAAAAATTTTCTGTCTGACTGTAATCGGTGAAATCTAGTATCTGTCTGTATAAATCTTCCTGAAAGAAAAAATAAATTTTTCCCACGTCTGTCCTTAAGTCGTTGAAAGTTATTAAATAATTTTCGACGTACAAACTGTTAACCGTCAGAGTAATTTGGTGGGGCACTGTGTTAGTGGGGTATCAAATATAATATATAGAGAAATAAGATTTACAGTAAATATAAATAATTTATAATATGTAAATTATGGTCATGCAAAAATTTTCCGAATGTCGGGTAGGGTAAAATTTTAATTTTCTTCGCTGTTGAAACGCTGTCGCGTAAAAAAAAATTCGTTGCGAAAAGTATAATTTTTCTCGGAAACGACAGTGTAGTAATTTGGCTTGTCCCTAAAAATTATTTAATTCTCCGTCACTAGTCAAAATAAAGTCGCGTGATTTGCTAAACAACGGTGAGGTTATCAGGCTACACGAGTCAATCGATTTGACTGTAAGCTGTGACAAAAAAAAATTTTTTATGGAAAGCTGCGTATATTACTCGTGAACGCTCGCTATATATAGCGCTTGAGAAAAAAAATTTTCAGAATTTTCACCGCACCAGCTCTTTCGAGCGAAAGAAAAAAAAATATTATCTTCTTCCCGACTTTTCCCGAATCCTTTTCCACGTGGCGTCTACCAAGATGGCCGCCGAAACCAACCGCGTGACAAACAATGGCTAAGTCGCGTATTCTCACTTTTCTTTTTCTCCGTCTGTACTCTATGCCGTACGTTGGGCGTCACTGTGACGTTGTGCTTTTTCCGTCCCTGGGGAGGCGTAGCACTACGTAATGACACCTATGCAGGTTACCGCGAGCTCGTATTTTATAATTATTATTGGGCGCCCGAACTCGCGATCTGGTACTTCTATGATGCCGGCTTGAGAGCTCCTTATACTCTAGGTCGTGGGGGAGAGGTGCAGGGAGATAAATACGCAAAATAAATACACGCGACTTTATAAAATATAACACTTGGTAATTTATTACAAAAATCAAATCAAAAGTTTATCTACTCGCGGACGCGTGCTCGTCCTCGGGCGAGCTCACCGTCTATAACGCGGGCTGGCTCTAGGTTAGGCACTCGCGGCGGGGAGGTATTTCGCAACACTCCTACCTGTCTCTATTCCTTTTGCTCTACGTCCTCGCGTTCTGGTGTTGCCTCGTACCCTGTGGAAGCGCTCGCGAAAGAAACTAATGATCGCTCGGAAAAATGCACACGGGGGGAAATAGTCTGGTCGCTCTGGTAGTCGCCTTGGAAGATTCGCCTTGCTCGCTCACTCGTTGTGTCTCGGTCCTCGTGGTACTCGATACTCGATACTGACTACACTCGCGCGTTCGGCAACTACGCCGGTTCGTGGCGTCTATCGCTCTCTCACTCGCACTCACGCATTTCCGCTAGATCGCTCTCTCGCGCCTATCACACATTTCCACGCTTTCGCACCATATATCATAGTTGTACTCTTGCGCCCTCTTTTACAATTCTTTTAAATGCGCGCGACATTTAAAGCACGTTTACACGCTTGACTGGCTCTATTAATTACTCTTACGCATTTTCGCACAGTTACGTACTTCGGCACGCTTACATTTTTATTTACCGCTCGCACGCGCACTGTGGATCGAGCCGTAGCCCTCCACCTTTTCCCAATATCATACGGCGCATACGCGTTGCCTCCACTCTCTCTCTCTCTTGTCTGTCTCTAATGCATTCGTTCGCTCGCTATTCCTGTCACTCTCGCACTCATGCTTCAGTCAATGGCTCGCCAACATGGCGGCCGCCGCTCGCGCGCGTACACCTCGTGGCTCGCATGCCTCGTATCTCTTGTCTCTCTCGCTCTCGCTGCTACAGCGCTCGCCGTTCGTCCCTCTCTCTTTCTCTCGCCTTGGCTGCCGCGCGCTGCTACGCGCTGTGTTTCCCCCACTCTCTCGCTCTCGCCTCGTGCTGCTGCTGCTCGGCGGCAAGTTGCTCTCGGCGCCATGCTGTCCTGTGGCTTTAACAGCTGACTGCTCGCTTGCTGCTCTGAAAGCACCACCGAGTATAAGAGTATGTTATCTTAACTGGGTGGTGTCCAGGCGAGCAGCCATCGACGGGATCCCCGTCACAATATATGAAGTCAAATACTACGTTTAGAAATAGAAATTCACCCTTTCCTTTCCTTTTCTCTAAGAACCTTAGCAAAAATCGGCATTTATATAGACATGAAGGAAGGGAGGCGGAAGAAAACACAGAATGGTAAAAATAAAAAAAGGAGGGAGCAACACAGAATATTTTTCCTTTACTATTTTATTGAACAATTATGTAGAAAATTCTTTTTATTTTTTATTAGTTGTAGAAAATCTTCTAACAAAATCCCCGAAATTTATTCAACAGCATCTGTAAAATAATTAAAATATTAGTACATACCAAAATAGTAAAATAAAACTTGAATAAACAAACTACTTACTCAGTATTATCACATTCTGTGGGCAATTCAAGGCCGTCCGAAAACTCTGACTCCTCCTCGCATCGTTGCATAAGCATAAACTGATAATCAGCCTCCGCTTTTTCATCGTTAGTTTCAGTAAGTCCATAATAATCGAAGTGCACGTCATAGGATACCGCAGCCAAGGCCGCTTCACGCCTTTTATGCCCATAATCCAATTTCAAGTTGAATCGTTCGCGAAAACTACGCCGTAAGTTTAATTCTATAAACGAAGCAACATTGGGAGCAACCCCGTAATAACCGTACATAGTATTGTTGCCACATATATGGTAAGCATCGTGTAACACGGGATACATCAACTCGTGAGCCAAACAAAATCCACCTCGTAAAATGGGTTTATTGCATGGTCGCGCATACAAAGACCCCGGGAAAACGACCGCTTTACACTTATGCACAATCGAACATTGCAACAGTTTAAAAAACGTTTCTACGCCACGCACTATAGCGTCACACAAACGCTTTACACTGTTGTGATAAGTACCCATGCAAAGCAGCCAAGTAACAATTATGTTGATTAGCATTAATACAAATCGCACACGAAGCACTATGGTCGCGAAACGCGATAGCACTATTGCCACAAATATCGGCAAGTAAAAAGCGAATGGATTTTTGACTGCACTTAATACTTGGAGTAGAGACATGGCGAACGAAAAAAATACAGGCGAGTGTACTAGACAACGTACAGCAGCAGACTGACTGACAAGAAAAGGAAAAGAGCTCAGGTGCTTCTCGCAGTATCACGAACTTCACCACCCTTTTTCACACCGGACAAATGATTACACGAATTAGCTTGCTCAGTCTATTTTACATGTGATTAGACCGCACGTCTCCCTATAGGGTATTTCAAATTCCCGCACCACTGACACTCGTTATGCATCGAGGCCGATGCATATTCTGGCAAGGGAGGGGATGTATACATAGGACTGTTCACTCAAAATTTCCTTCTCCCCATCCACCCATCATCGCTTTCAAATAAGAAGAAAATCAAAGACACAGACACTTCTCTCTCCTAAGTAAACATAGTATACTAGTCTCCAAGCTCAGAATACTTACCATAACGATGTCGCCTAGAAAGGCCTATGCAAAGAAACCTTACATATACACTCACACAAAATTCAACGAAACTAAAATTAATTTGTGTTTCAGGAAATATGACACCTAAATTAACAGTATGCATTATATTTGTAGTCGCAGGGCTATTGAACGCCGAACAATTCGAAATAACGAATTTTATAAATAATCCCGGCATATATTTTGAACAAATCGGAAAAATTTACAATTCAGACGAAACATTCAAAATAATGACAATAATTCCTATACCTAGTGTACGCATAGAGTCTGAACTAAACGCGGTGGTGAGAAGCGCCCTAGTTAATCACAATGCCAATGATGCCGCGTCATTATACGGAGAGATCGACAAATTTACAGTAAATCTACAGCTCGCAATGCTTCAAAAAAAATAGATAACCGATAACAAAATGTATCAAGAATGGTTAACTCGGAACGACCAAAAGTTGCAAGAAATCGAAATACCCAACGAATTAGTGACGCTATCTAATGCAATAGATACACTTCGAGAGGACAGAGAAAGATACCATCGCGGAACCATACCGGATTTCACCAAAACATTACAAACAGATAAACAACGAGCAGCAAAGGTTATTCAATTAGCAAACGAAATACTAACTTTTCAAATAAAAATGTACAGCACTATTCAAGAGATATTAAGAGCTGCTAAAGAAAATTTTATCCACCCAGCATTACTCACGACGAATGCTATCAAAAATTCACGGCTAACGAATAAAAATAGTACATTGCCTGAAATCGATTTCACTGCGGAATCGGCTGCAAGATTAATCAACATATACGTCATATTACACATCGAAATACCAGTCTATACAAAGCATTATTTTCTCTTATACAAAATTCACGCGATTCCTGTACACCAAGAAAATTTGCAATCAGTTATTCAAATCGAGAAAAATTACGTAGCTATTATCAATTCAATAAGAGAACATTTCTTTTTCGAAGAAAAAGAATTTAGCTATTGCATTCGATCCAAATCCGTCAATTATTGTAAGTCAAACGAGCGCGTAGAACGAAAACAGTCCTGCGTACTACAAATACTATATAACGATGTCAAAATCAACTGAAAGTTCTGCCCAATTGTCACAAGAACCAGTGATAATTCAACCACCTGGGCATATTTACAAGACGCAGGTGAATGGCTGTACACGGCTCCACAACCGGAGGACATCCTAGTTGAATGTCAAGGGCAGGAAGATACGAAAATCCAACTTTACGGATATGGCGCACTAGCAATCGATTATCAGTGCAGCACAAAAACAGCAACGACATCTCCTTTATCGACAACGTACAGACACACACCTAATCGACTTCATTTTTACAGTACACTACAAATGCCTCAACAACAAACCACATCAGAATTTGCCAATTTCAGCATTAAATTAGCAATAACATGAACTACTAATTTCCTCGATCTCATACTTATAACTATTTCAGCACTAATAATTTCTATACTTGCATATAAACGTACTAACGCCTTGCAAAGATATGAAGTCATTCCTTCAACACCATCTACTAAACAACAAGGTACACAGACCATAACCATTCCTAAAAGACCTGCACCACCTCTACCAACAACAGCTATTAATACACAGCACGAAGCAAGCGGACCGACACAATCCACCTACGATACCGTAGATTACATAGTTCCCATTCCCGATCAAAACCAATACGTGCAAACGGCTAATTATCAACCGTTTAGCCAAATTTCCACCGATCTTGACAAACTTTCCGCTTAATTAACGCTTGCATCATCCTTTTATGCTGACTATTTCAGATAAATCAGCGACGAGCAAAAACAGCAATGAAAGGAAGGATACAAATTTTGAATATAATAATCTACATAGCAGCAGCCGAAGCCGCATCAGTTGTATTACATCATGTACCCCATATAACAGGTCACCCCTCCCTTTGTATCGGTTACCCTTCTCTTCTTTCTAGTCAACCCTCCCATTTTTGTAGTCGTCTCTCCCGAAGAATATTGTACATCAATAAAATTGAAAATGTAAACAAAATCCCTTTGAAAAAAATGGTAGCGATCATAGAGTCGCAGAGAAAAAGCGTCGAAGTCCGAGTGACGGGTCGCACACAGGTAAAAAGGTTTAGAAGGCCACGCAGAGCGCGGGTGGGTGGGTGTAAAGACAAACGCAAAACCACCTACGTCAGAGTAACAGGTCGGCAGCCCTTTCGAGCGCCATTTTGGAAAAGTTCCAGGTGTCTGACTTCGTTGCGAAAATTCCCACATATAGTATTAACCCTAACAAACAATAATCCGCTTTAAAAAAAATGGTAACGAACTTGTAGTCGCAGAGTGCCGAAGTTCACGTAACACTAGTAGCATATAAAAATACGGTTCGATACTGGTACCAGTTTCCAACGAAAATTTTTTGCTTCCTCCAAGAGGAAACTTTGTGATAAGTTAAAAAATTTGTGGACATCATATTTCCGAGTCCCGCAATACGAGAGCGGGAATGCTTTTGCATAATATATCATAAATATCACCAAGTTTGAGGTTAGAACGTGCGAAACGCGCTAATGTATTTCATTTATTTATACTAGAAGAAAAGATCTGCGCAGAGAACTGGTCTCCTTGTAACAAAACAAGAAAAAGACTTAGTAGATTCATTTGTAAAATCTGAAGTCTACATTTCCATACTAATAATCTGCAAAATTGTTCCTTACAACCGAATTTGGTAATTAATCTACGTGTATTTTAAAATATCCACCTAGTTTGCCTAAACCGGCACGGAAACAGCACGTGAACGGCATGGCTACATCACCGGAATAGAGACGACACGGGAACGACACGAAAACAGAAAAGGCACGGAAACGGCACATAAACGGAAACGGAACGGCCACGAAAACGGCACATAAATGGAAACGAAACGGCCACGGAAACGACACGGAAACGGAGACTACACGGAAACAGCACGGAAACGGAAACGGAACGGCCGCGGAAACGGAAACGGAACGGCCACGGAAACGGAGACCACACGGAAACGGCACGGCCACGGAATGGAGACCACACGGAAACGGCACGGAAACGGAGACCACACGGAAACTGCACGGAAACGGAGACCACACGGAAACTGCACGAAAACGGCACGGAAACGGAAACGGAACGGCACGGCCACGGAAGTGGAAACGGCACGGAAACGGAAACGGAACGGCCATGGAAACGGCACGGAAACGGACCAAAAAAATGAAGAAAAACGGCCACGGAAACGACACGGACTAAAAAACGGCATAAAAACGGCTACGGAATAGGCACGACCAGATAAAAGATGACGGAATTTCCAAGAATTCACACGGATTGTGAGTCCGTTTTTTACGGACTGTGTCCGGATAGACACTTTCTATTACATCCGATACCAAGTATATACTTCGATAAAATCGGCCGACTCACTCAACCTATTCGAGATTGGACAGCCGATACTACGATAGATTTAGACACGATAATTTACGACGAAGAGAAAATGTATACCGATATTCATGCGTTGAAAGAAGAATATAAGTCGAATCCAAAATCATTGCCGAACGAACTACTTCGAATTACTTATCTGCAAAATTTACACAACACATTTACGCAAATTCAACAAGAAATTTATAGCGCGATTCAAGATGTTCCTTTGCGATCTTATAGCGAACGACAGTTAATACTAAATTTTACCTTCAACGAAATGCAGCGAAACATCGAGCGACATAAAAATTTCCGAAACAAGACGATTTTATCACAGCGAGAGAAATACGAGAAACCCACAGAATTTTTAAGCAACATTACACAATATATGAAGAATCTAGAAACCATCCTCGTAAAAGACATCGATATTTTAACGAGAGCACTAAAAATCTCCAAAATAATGAGCAGCAGCGAAACCATGAGTCAACTATTTTCCAAACCGAGCCTGATCGCTATACTCCGACACATGCAAAATTCAAATTCGCAATACCCCATACCTTCTCTCCGATATAACTAACTATAACTATCCTCCGCAAATAAAGCTGATAAGGAGCGCCTACCGCCTTACATTTAGAATGCAGATAACACTATACGCAAAACCAGAATGGACAGTTTATCAAATAATTGCTCTACCAATTTATCAACGCAAAGAGACGATCCAAATCCGGCCGAAAGGAAAATTCACCATAATACACGATGGTCGAGATCAGCATTTTTACATAGACTTTTCCAAGGAAAAGGAAATTTATTTTTACAAAAGGCATGAATTCACAATTAGAAAACCAGCATGCTCATCTCACATTATTATTGAAGCAGAATACTACAACAAAATCAAGATCAATGCCGGCGACTGTGATTTAGCAAACTCAACTCCGACGACGACATATGCACAATTATACAACAGCAAAAATTGGCTATTTGCTACTAAACAACCACAATCAATCATCATCGACTGCCAAAATCAAGATATTCATAATTATAACTTAACAGGGACAGGCACCATTTATTTAGAAAAAAACTGTCGAGCTACAACTAACGATGTCGTACTTAAGGGTAACGCGAATTCATCTTTATCACTCGGACCGAGCATAAGTAAGCCAATTATCGAGTTAGTGCTAAGTAACTATACGAACGAAGCAGACTGGCTAAAGGAACGCTTCATCTGGCATAATTATTTGTTATACGCTTCTATTACCGCAACCTTAGTCGGTTTCGCATCGCTCGCTATGTGTCAAGTATGCGAAGCACAGCGGATCACGCATGGCCGGATTAAGGTTTTGGGGGGCTTGGGGCTGCAATCAACCGGGGGCCCTTTCTTACATAATATATACTAACTTTAGACTTGTACGCCCTATACTCTTATCCCACGAAAAGCAAGTTATACATCAGAAAATAATGCATTCAATACAAAATTTTATATATTTAATTACGCATATAAATTTCAGGATTAAGGTTCTATTTTAATAAATACAAGTAATATAATTAGTTTTGTAATTTATTATTGTTTATTTACGAATTTCAAACGAGCGCTTTCTAACTTTCATACTAGCAAAATCTTTTATAACACTATTGAAGTTAAGCATCCTCAACATTTCAGATTCAATAGATAATAATGCTAATGACGATAATCGTTCTTGTGCCATTGTGGATCTATACATATTTTTTATGCGCTTCAAAACCGAAAACGATCTTTCTGATTCGCAATTGGCAATTGGAGCAGTTATAAATAAACGGTATGCTATGAAAACATTTGGAAATACATCTATCATGTGTTTATCTACCATCCAATTTAAAATTTTTAAAGGACACACAGAATCGTCAGTATTATTACACATAGATTCGTTTTCGGTGCGATTAGAAAATAATCCTCGAGGCTGTTCTTTTAATAATATTGCAAATGACTCCAATTCTAATACAAAATTATCTTCTAAATCTTTTCTGTATGTATTTACTAAATTTTCAGCATTCGCTTGTAAATCATTTTTTGATAAAATTTCAGTTAGAAAACCAAATAATTTAAGAAAAGAATCATATGCAGAACTTCTCTTTTTTAATTCTACAGTCAGCTTGTCGACAATCACGTAGAAAGTACAAATACGAAATTTGTCAGAGCCTTCTAAATTCTGTGTCTGTGTTTGAAAATCTGCCAGTCTACGAGTGATTTTTCTTTTTTCTGCATCAGAGTATACTTGACTGACAAGAGGGCTCAATTCTTTAGCACTAGTTTCTATATTTACAAAATCATTGCGTAACTCTTGTAAATATACGACTAATGATTGTAGCATATTATTAGCTGTATTTAAATCTAGTTCTACTTTTTGCAAGTATATACTTGTCCTATGAAATTGATTTAAAACCTTATGCCAAAGTACAGCCATGTATGCGAATTCCAATTTTATAATACTTTTTCGTAACGATGCAGCTTCATGTCGAGTGTCTGGTTTTTGATTAATGTCATTTTCTAATTCTAAAAGAGCATTTAGTATACCATCGAAATATTTCACTAAATCGTTTAATGCATCTACTCGGCAAGACCATCTTGTAGCTGATAAATTTGTAACTTTAGCGCATTTATTTTTATTTAAAATATTCCATCTGAGCGTCGATGCTACAAAGAAACTATAAAGTCGCTGAAGTATACCAAAAAAATTGATCGCAGCAGTACAATCACTTACACTATTTTCACCGACTAAATTCAAGGAATGTCCAACGCAAGGTACATACACCGCTAAATCACATATTTCTTTTATTCGTGCTTGCAATCCCGAATATTCGCCAGACATATTGCTGGCATTGAATTTCTGCGAGTGCGACATTCCAAGAACCATGTAACTTGATCTGTTGTGGTAACTGCGTAATATAACGCGTCGTAGTATTTTCCGAGAAGTAATGCATACTACTGTTACTAGGTAGAATAATATAAAATTGATCTTTCATTTTTGCGAGATTTGGTCGGCCTTGACCCAAGAATTAAACTTTTCTGGATAGCCTTTCCAACTGACGAAATACTCTTTCGATTGACCGCTACCTCTACTATGTAAAATTTTATCAATTTCGAACGATGCAGCATTCAAATTCTTTCAAACTCTGCTTAATTCTTCTGCGTAAAAGTAGCCATCTATATCCTCACCAGACAGATCTTGTAGAAAATAGACTGGCGGATCGCGTGTTGTGGAAACGCGTACGATCTTAAAAATCTCCAAAGTCCAGCCACTCTCGTAACCCTTCTCAAAGACGTTTCTTGCACGACTGACACGCACCAACTGACTGACGTTAAATTTGGGCCAGCGACTAAGTTTCTTACTATCGTAGCGGTGTTGTAAATTCTGTCTTGCTCTCGCAACGTTATACAAGGTGACAGATGCAGGCGTCATCTGTGTTGCCGAGTGCTTACTGTGATTGTATGCTGCTATTATTTTTTGTAAAACATCTATATATCTTCGTGTATTTTTGTGGGTGAAATATCGCCAAATTCGCTCCTTGATAGTCCGTATGAGTCTCTCGGCGATCGCAGCCTTTGTATCCGGACTACGTGCCACTCTGTGAACAATATCATTATTGCGCAGAACTTGTTGAGTCTCGCGACCGACAAATTCTTTTCCCTTGTCCGTCTGAAGACACACTGGTTTACGATCATTACTTCTCGCTAAAATGCGTAAGAAAGCCTGAGCAACACTTTTACAAGATTTTTCCTTAATTGGCTCTAACCAACTATATTTACTCACAACATCGATGACAGTTAATATATAACTATAATCATCAATGTAAGTTTTTAACGATCTTAAATCCATTAAATCAGCCTCCCAGACATCGTCCATATTTCGTACGTTGTAGCTACGCCGTGCAAATCGATGTCTAACCGGTCGATGTAGGTTATAAGCATCTTGACTCTCCAACCATTCCACAACATTCTCACGATTAAAATTTTCTCTCTTCTTTTTCTTTCTTCCTCTCTTTTTACGTATAGCTTCATACAGTTTGTCAACAGCAGCGTACGCTGAAGGCTGTGGAGGTGCGTAATATATACTTTCAAATTTTTCTCCTCTACGATTCATCCTTTCGCGGGTTTGTCTTACTCTTCTTCTTCTTTCTCTCTTTCAATACTTTCTTATCATTTATCTTCTTTACCTCAAGTTCTTTATTCTGCTGCCTCTTATTGTTTGCAGCCTTTTGTAACGTTTTTTCTCCATTTTTCTTCTTCTTCTTCTGTAGTGCTTTCTTAATCCGTGAAAAAAATTTTTCGCAAGTTATTTTGCTCACCATGCAACAGGCTGTCATCATTGCCAGAGTTCGCTCATCTCCGGCTGTTTCCTCAGCGAGCATTCGTGAAAATGCGTATTCAGCTAGTACGCGATCAGCTTTGCGTCGATCACCATTTTTATCGTTGTAAACTATATCATGCTGACGACATGCTTCATCCAGTGGATTGATGCCAACTTCGCCGCGTTCGATGCGTTCGGCTAGTTTTGTACCAGGTCCACAGAACCTATAGCCAGGAACGTGCATTTCAAAAGGCAGAAGATCGATCAACCCATCCAGTGCACTATTTTTTACTTCGTTTTCTTCTTTTTCTTCTTTACAGCTGATTTTTGACTCTGGTTTGGTTGGAAGTTCCCACTCAGACGTCGCCATGATTGAATTTCAGAATTTCCTGCAGCAATCTTTGTCTTCTTTCTTTTTTGCGATTGTTGTCCTCCGCTATCGTCACTTTCGTTGTCCGTGCTGGTAATATCAGCACTGGGGGTCTCTGACTGACCGAGTTTGCTGGTTGTTGCAATGGATGTTTGAAATTGTCTAGCGGTGCCATCTGGTGTGGACGTGTGAAGTGGTGTGTTACGATTTGATATAATCGTGTCCGTGTTATTGAGCGAATGATCAGGTGTGATGACATTTTCCCAAACACGAGTATTACCAATGTATTCACGTGGTATGAACGCATCACGAAGAGCAATAGCAAATTGTTTATGGCTTGTAGGTCGCGTTCCTTTTCTAAACCGCATTGCATCATTCACTAGGTCTACTATATTAGCATTTTTTATCGGTACACCTCCGATTTTCACGAATCCGTTTTCATTCCACCATATTCTGCCACTAACCCGTAGTTTGCGCAATAATTTTCCAGCAGTAGCTCGATATTTTGGAGGCACAGTCTCCTTGATACTAGCATCGATTCGATCCTCTTCTTCAGCTCTTCGTATGCCAAAGCTATCATCCTCGTCATCGCCGTTTCCACAATTTTCATATCCCATACTCCCATCTTTCTCCTTTTTCTCCTTGATTGTATCAAAGTTATCGATATCCTTAAACTGCAGATATCGCTGAAGAACAGAACGATATTGAGACCATTTTTCTCTCTCGTTTTTGCACGCACTCGAATTTAGTATGTTGCTCATTTCAGCATCCAGTCTACTCATTACGGTGCCGAGTGTTTGAACAGTCTTCAATATAGAATCACCATCACCATCGGTGTTTGCGAGCACACTCTGAAGACGTTCAACATTCTCGTGCGGCACAAGCACCATCCTCCTAGCGTGCTTCATATTTACTTACTAATAATACTGGCGAGCAATGTGCCTATTATAGGAGCTAATAAGGCTGGTAAAAACCCACCACGCTGTACAATGATTTTCTTCTTTTTCGATAAACTAACAGTAGGCTCGGCTAGTTTTCGTAGAATTTTCACATGTCTCTGTAGGCGCGACTTGTGACTCTTTTCCAACGGTACGTTACCAATCAATACATTCAGGGCGCACTCGCAAATATGACGTACTAGTTTTGAATCAGCAGTTTGCAAGAGCGCCTTTCGCTGCTTGTTGATCAGATGAAAAAGTGCTTTTAAAATAATGGCATCCTTGCGGTTAAAAATGCGTCTCTTACACTGTTGACTCATTACAGGGAGACAGTTGGAAGGAGATTTGACGTACCAACACTGTTTCTCTTTTTATTGCGCGACACATAAACGTAATGCAATTTGTCGTCTGGAAAGATACAAGTACGAAATCTGCAATTGTCCGGTGTATCTTGTTTTAGATCCAGCAAAAGATATCCATACGGTTTCGAAGTAGCGTCCCAGTAAGCTTCTTGCAAAAATCGTGGGTTCTCTGGACACAGTTGACGTGATAAATGTTGTATTTGCGATCTGTCACGCAAATTTCTAAATACGACAATGTACTGGGCGTTCAATGAAATATCGCGTTGTCCTTTGCCCTGATGAAAAACGTTCTGTGTGATGAATATTACCAAGAGCGAATAATGATGGGATGCCTTGGAGAAAATGTCAACTATACTACCGCTCGACGACGACTCGCGCATCAAGTCGTCAATGATGATGAGCTTAGGTCTGGAATCACTGGACCAGTCACTAGTCTGCGGGAGACCCTCGCGAAATTCTACTTTCTTACCTTGAAGATCCTTGTATCCGGTTTGCCACTCTGCGTAGTAGATAATGATACGTTCGATTGCTGTATCGCACATACGGTCGAGATCTTTCAGAAATTTTTTTACAAACACCGTTTTACCACATCCTGTGGGACCACAGAGCATGGACGTAAATGGGTGTTTCCATCTTGTATCCATAACTGATACTAATGTTCTCCTCCTCCTTCTCCCCCTTCTCTTTCAATCATTGAGAACTGTACATAAAAACATATTCTGGCGCCATCTATGAATTATAATAAGAAATTGAATTAATTGTAGAGGAGAGTAGGGTAAACAATATTGAGAAAAAAGTTTTAAAAACAAAAAAAAATTTCAGTTAAAATACATTTATTCAAGGTTGCGGCATCGGGATATCCACCAGAGTGTATCACAGATGAGAACAAGGATCGGTATGTTCAGGAGTTACAGCAGAACGAGGGTATAAGTTTGGACAAAAATAACATTTGCTTAAATCCCGGTCTACGATCTGTAGCTAAATTATGCCTAAACTCTCTGTGGGGAAAATTTGGTCAACGGGAAAATTTACCAAAAACAAGTGTAGTTCACACCCCGGAAATGCTAATAAATTTACTTGCCAGTGCTGAGATAGCAGTTAACGGTATTTTACCTGTTAACACCGACACTCTGTACGTTAATTGGTGCTATAGAGATGAATCTGTACAGGCGTCAATCGGAAACGTAGTACTTGCTGCTTTTACAGCGGCACAAGCACGACTCAATCTTTTTCAATATCTACATGCTTTGGTACCCCGAGCTCTTTATTATGACACTGATTCTGTTTTTTACGTTAGTAAAGTTGGTGAATATGAATTACCAATCGGTACGTCTCTGGGTAGTTTAACAGATGAATTGGTGAAAATGGGATCAGGTACATATTGTTACGTCCCACCTACACTCTCACCTCATAGGTAGGACATGTAGTTGAGAGCATGCAGGATTTTATTTAGATTATTTATGAGCGCGTATATAATTGTTACTAGTGGCTGAGTTTAGACTCGTTACCCACTCCGATATGTACTTTTAGTGTATTTATTTGACTTACCTTTTTCTGCTTTACTTGTCTTGTTTTGCTGCTTCTGTTATCCTCGTCTTTTTCTCTCTGCGTTTGTTCGTCTTATTTGGATAATAGGTGATAGGTTGTTGAAATGATGCACTCACAGTTTTCTTTTCGAGTATGATTGAAAATATATTTGCTTCTTAAATTCACAATTGAGTACTTGGAAGTACAATAAAAATCTCCGCAATTGACGAACCGCGAGGTACGGAGTTCGGACTTAAACACGAGACTAATTAAAATGAGGCCAATTCGACTCTTTTAAAGCCCGAATACGTTGACCAACTCCTAATGTGTAACGCTTAATAATCAGTTTTAAAGTATAACGATTGCCGAATAAGTAACACATGCTGACATGTGTTACAAAATTACAGCGCGCATTCAAAATATAACGTTTCGAAATTGACATCATCATTTTTGTTTTGAATTTTGAAAAAATAGTTTAAATTAATAAATAATAGATTTAAAAATAAACAACGTCGTAGGACGTTACACCTCGGGGCTCAAGATATTGCAATGAAATTGCAATAAAAAATTATTAAATTTCAAAATTCAAAATTTACAATTGGTTTCTAAGTACAAAAAATTTAAAATATTAGCTGATAAAATGATGTTGTTGTCCTATTTCTAAATTAAAAATAAATACATAAAATAAAATAAATTAAATCCTTATTTAAAATGTGTATAAAAATGAATACATTACATCATTAGATGTAATTCCCTCGGGGCCCTAAATAATGTAAGACATTTATGAAATATTTAAACAACATTTAAACAATAAAAATTAACGTAAATCCAATGAAAAAATATCTAAATTCGAGCTCTGAGAAACACTTATAGAATTTTGAGATTTTGTATTAGATGGATAAATATAAGGCGGTGTATTAGGAATAGATGGTAAACAAGTTGCCTTTGTAAATGATGTTTCTACTTCCATAGGTTGAGAATTTTGCGAAATGACTTTTACTTCCTTTAACTCTTCTTCTTTTTCTTCTTTATATTTTGTTGATTTTGCATAATTCGTCATTTTTTCTGTATTTCCCATAGAATGAATAAATGGGTTAAAGAACTGAAAACTGCTCCACATAGTCTAATAGACCATCCATATACTGCATGTAAAGCATATCCTCTTATTATAGTGTCAATTGTTAATTTGCAAATGTGTAGTATTACTATAATCATGAAAATTCCTGATGAAAAAGAACCCCACGTAGTAAGTTTTTCAAATATTTTTTTCCAAGTACTTTCTGCAATAATTGTTAACGTATTTTCTGAGAATGTAACTCCATCTGTTACATCACCAGCTATATCTTTTGCAATAACATTCAAAATTTGTGTTTTTTCCATAGGAAACATTAACTGTTCTATCTGTATCTATCTGTAATTTATCCAAATCAGTTTGCGAATAAATGCCATTCGTCCCTAAATTTTTCACAGCTTGAAATGTCCATCCCAAATGAGTATCTGGTTTGATAACATTCGGTGGAATAGATACTGTTGGCTTCGGTATAAGTTTAATCCAATGTCCATCAATTTCGTAATACGCCGGTACAATTGTATTACAATCTACTTTACTACTTTTCTTGATTAATACATGGGTTTTTGGTGTTAAAAACCAAGTTTCATTTCCCAAAGAAACTGGTAAATGATTATAACAATCTTCTGTATGTAATACTACTACTGATCTTGGTACACATTTGATTAAATGTACAACTTCTCCTGCTACTTTCGCCATATAACCTGATTTCTTCATAATATTGTAAGCAAACTCATCAGGAGCAATATTGGCAATGGATAAGGAATTTTGAATCACTTTTTTCTCAAGCTCGCATTTTTCAGTAATTAAATTAATATATAAATCATGAATTTGATTTCTTAAATGTCTTTCTACATAAACAAACTTAGAATTTACATATGTGAACAAATCTAAATTAACTCTATTAACTACTTCTCCATTTACTTTATCCACATCAAAAAAATATGTATTTAAGTTACTATCTTTTTCCGCAATAAACAATTTTGGATGCTCAGTGCGAATCAACTCTCTATCACAATGAACTTCGACATTTTTTGTAGCTAATGCAAATGTTATTTCATTTGCATTTACAGACTAAATTATTTCTTTACTATCTGTACTAAAAGATTTAATTGCTACTCCTTTCAATAATACTTCATATGAATTTTCAAAACATTTTCCTTCCGGTAAAATATGCCAAAACGTATTTCCTCCCTCCATGTCCATACAATTCTTATTAGAAAATTTACAAACTACTCCTGAACTTAGTGTTAATTTATCATTTTTTAAATTTACTCTAGCATTATTTTGTAGCAACGTAATTTTGATTAAGCCACGAACAAAAACATTATTCCATGATCCGAAATTGTCTGCATAAGCAGCACCAGAACACGATCTATCTGCCGCACTTCCCGCAAAATCAATGCCTTTAGTAGTTGTTGAATTTATTTTTAAATCCGAAATAGTGTGAAAATTGTCATATTTAAAAATACCCGTTTCATGAATTAACTCGCATTGTTCGTAACTTAATTCTTTGATATATTGTTGTTCCGCATTTTCAATTGGTATCAAATGTCCGAAAATTCCACAAGAAAATATAGTTCTATGGATTTCAACTTTACACTGAATAATTGGAATAGAACGAAAATCTACTATTTGTATAAGTTCAATAATAGTAATTGATGAATTTACTTGATTGTCTTGAAAGTCGCAATTTACAGAGTCCAATAAAGAGTATGTTGTTATGTTAGGCGCCGATGAGCCGCAATCGTAGCCTATGGTAGCTTCAGTAACTTTTAAGAATATTTGAAAAATGATAATAAAGATAAACACCATCTTGAATTCTGAAATCAAATTGATTCTATTAATTTTTCTTTTTAAACAATATTAATTTATTTGCACGAATTACTATTTGCTTTCCTTCTTTATTTATAGTAATATGGCCATTTTTTGATACATCCATAATTTCAAAAGGTCCAAGATAAATTTAAATAAATAGCACCGCAATGCATAGTTTCTTCTTCATTTGGCAATTTTAAACCTGGTAATGCAACAAAACTTTCTGGCATATCCTGAATATCAAAAGTCAAATAATTCATCTTGTTAATTAATTTACGAATTTTTCTATCATTCTCACAATGTATATTATTACTTTCTAATGTTTCCATAAATTTTAAATAGTTAATAGTAAAATCTCGATTATTCAATTCATCATTATGTTCATATTTTTCTAGACATTTATTTATATTTTTAATGAAGGTTTCAATATTGATTTTAGAATTATTTAAAAATTCAATCAATTTACGTCTATTCCATTCACAATTTTGATCCAGAAAATCTTGTTGTTCACTATCTATTTGCTCTATACTGCTACTTTCTAGAACATTATCCTCCAACAACGTATTTTCTTCAATATTATTATGAATTTTACTTACCGTATGTAGAACTTTCTTTAAATCTTGCTGTAAAGATATATTCCCTTTATTTACTATATTACCCTTAATAACATGTGTATCATCCCTTAAATCAACAATCATAGGTGCACTTATATTAAATGTATTATTACATTCTATAGTATTATTTACAGTTTGAATTTTATCATTTAAAGAAAATTCTAAATCCATATTATCTACTTTTTCATAAAAAATTGATACTAAATTCTGAATCCCTATATTTTCCTTTAACTCTAGCATATTAATATTATTTTCATACTTATTTATAGCTGATTTTAATGGAATTTTCTTTCCATTTATTTCTAAATAACCCTTATCTAATCTTAATTTTTGCTCTAATAGTGCTTTTACGCCCAGAATACCATCATAAGGAATTGAAAAACCATCTGGAGCTACATGAAAATCGAAATCTGTATCATTTATGAATAATTTAACAGAACCTAACGTTCTAATGGAATTTTCCGTAATTCCAGAAATTAAAATTCTATTACTAGTATCAATTACATCAGTAATTAATTTATCTTTCTTTATAATATTTAATTGAGCACCACTATCTACTAATAGTTTATATGTCGTGTTTGAAAATTCATCGGTAATTTTAATGTATTGTAAAAGATTTTCTAGCTTTAATACATAGATTTCAAATAATAAATCTATTACATCATTATTATATTGACATACATCATTACTTAAACTATTAAATTTATCATTTTCATTACTGTCAATTTGTAATGGGAACGCTTTGTTATTGCAATCCCTTCCTACACGTTCCCTTGAGGAAGAGAATTGAAGTTTCCCTGATTTCTTCTCCAGCAATTATGTAAAGTATGACCAACACCCTTACAACCTGAACAAAACTGTTTTTGCTGATTTTCTAATTTTTTTATTTCATCACAATTACTAGCTTTGTGACCCATTTTATTACAAAATCCACATTTTTCCTGCGAAGCTTTTAAAGCTGCTAATTTTCTACATTCATCAATTGAATGTCTTCCCCCATTACAATACTCACAAACTTTTCTTATTCCTCCATTATTAACATTATTCTGATTTTGTGGTTTGAGTCTATTCCCATAATATCTCTGTTGCTGCTGACTATTATTATAATTACTATTATTATAATTATTTCTATTATTTGCATAATTATTCCTATATTCATTTCTATTAAATTGTTGATTACTTTGCGCAGCTTTAAATTTTTCACAGTCTTTTACTTCGTGCCCTAATCCTTCACATAATTGACATTTCAACTGCTGCTTAGCCTTATAATCCTGAACAAGAATTTTAATCTTTTCACAATCACTACTATCATGGTCCATAGTTTCACAAATGGTACAAAATCGAAATTTATTTTCACCTAAAGTACAGAATTTTGTAATATGTCCTCTCTTATTACATCTCGTACAGTATACTTCAGGACAATTTTGCATAGTATGATCAAAGCTATCACAAAAACTACATTTTCTCGAATTTTGTATAGATGAATTGACACATTTATTAGGATTATGTCCTGGCTCTTTACATTTTGAACATAATATATACTCTAAAATATATGTACATTGCGAAGCTTAATGTCCCATTTCTTGACAATATTGACAGTGAAAATTTTGTTTTCTATTCAATTGACATGAGCTTATTGAATGACCAGATTTACTGCAAAAATTACAAATCAATTTAATTTTATCTTTGACTGCATTACAATTATTTGATACATGGTCATCTTCTTTGCAATATACACATCCTGTATTTTTGCAAAATAGTGCTTCATGATCGCGATCTTTACACATTTGACAAAACATTACTTTATTAATTTGCTCGGCTTTTTCACCATAAAAATTATTAATCAAACTCTCACTAAAACCCTTTCGTCTTTCTAATTCTTTTTCAATTTTAAGTGCAGCTTGTGACATTTCAGGAAATCTGTTTTCATTTCCCAATTCATATTTAATTTCAGATTTTAACCCTTTTTTATAGCTACTTGCTACTTTACTATCTAATTGCACTGCAAAACTCCTTTCCTCAGCTTCCGAAGGACCCTCCAATTTTTTTAGTTCCTTGATTTTTAAAACTAATTGTATAACTCTATTATTGTAAGACAATACAGACTCATTATCCCCCACTCAATATCTTCCAAAATAGGATACAATACTCGTATTGCATCTATTAACTCTGCAATTGAATTCAAATTATTGTTTCTCAATGCTCTTCCTACTTCACCTTTTAATCTAAATTTTAGCAAACTCGTTACATTTTTCTCATCAATATCATCAATTAAATTTTTTACGTCTTTCAAAATATCTATGTAGTCTGTAGGTGATATTTTTTTTTCAATCAAAATCCGGTACATAATTAGCAATCTTTTCTAAACTCAATTTTATCGGCTTTCGATTTGACTGATCACCAGTGTTATCAGCGCCATTAGGAGCCATGTTTAATAATTTTTCGCTAGAGCGATTTATTTCTACTTGAACAACTTTACTATTATCCTGAAACTTACTGGCTTCTGAATGTTTGTCCTGCTCTTTTAACTCACTTAAATTAGTATTGGATTTTTCAAGCTGTTGTTCTATAACCGATCAATCCGATTTCTGCGATTCTAAATCTGAAACTTTTGTATTATTTTGAATTTCTATTGCTGTATTATCTTTTACTATTGTTTTTGCAAAGTCATCAAATTCAATATTTTCTGCCTTTTCAAGATTTTCGCGTTCTTTATTTATATCATGAATATTCTTCAACAATGTATTATTCAGTGAATTATACCCTTGATCAAACGTAGGTAAAATATCTTTTGCCGTACCTGTTATTAAACTTTGTTCAGCTTGAAAACCTCCAATATCTGAATACCTATTACTATTTTCTACTTGAAATGATTCATTTAAAATACTATCTGTCGCATCGAAAAAATTTTCTGAAATAGCTTTATTCGATTTTGGAGTTGAATTTTGTTTTCCCTTAACTATGGGACTTAAAATTTTCCTTATAGCACCAGCATTAGAATTGATTTGATCTGATGCGTCTTTATTTATTTCAGCACTTGATGTTTTTACCGGCGATCTCTGTAATTTACTACTTCTTTTAAACGGATCTATTTTTAAAGATGTTTCAAGATATTTTTCAAATGATGGGTGCTTTTGAATTTGTTGCCGAGTTAATTTTCTAAATGGCAAAGAATCCTCAACGGTTTTATTATCCTTATCACTCATTTGATTTTTTAATAATCATAGTTTCCTATTTGCATAAAATATACTACTCTGCGTTATAAATTTGTGTCCACGCTACCAATATTTACGTTTCAAAATTGTGTCCACACTAGCTATGTCCGCATTTAAAAATTTATGTCCGCTTTATTGTAATGTGTCCGCGCTAATACGTACACTATTGGGCGGCTTCTGTCCCGCGCGAGTTATGATATTTTTCTTTTTTTTTTTTTATTTTGCGTTATAACTCCGAAATAACGAGTGTGAGCGTGTCGTCACTCATGAGCGGGATTGCCACTCGGATTCCCTATTACCCGTTCATAAAGGGTGATGGGCTCTATTTTTGCGGGTTCAGCCCTTTTCCACGGCCGAGACTTTGGGGTCGCGTATTTGTCCGCACTGTGATAACTTGTCCGCGCTATAGAGATGTGTCCGCACTTAAAAAAATGTGTCCGCGATATGGAGATGTGACCGCGATTTTGATTGTGTCCGCGCTACAAAAATGTGTCCGCGATATAAAAATATGTCCGCGATTCTGATTGTGTCCGCGCTACAAAAATGTGTCCGCAATTTTGATTGTGTCCGCGCTACAGAAATGTGTAGTCTACCGGGGCACTCAACTCGCGAGCGCGCGACCCACTTTTCGCGTTTTGCAACTTTGCAAATTTTTACCACCGATGGACTTACAAACTGCTCAAATTAAACCGTCATATGTGCATTCACTACACGTATTGAATTATTTTTCTTGATCTTTACTCAATTTATTCAATAATATCGCTTTTTCCGCAAAATGTAATAAATTATCAAATTTAATTCCTAGTTCTAACTGAAACTCTGATTTTTCGGTTTGCTCAGATTCTACTTTATTTTCTTCAACTTTTGGTGTTTGGAAAAATAAATCTATTTTACTATTTATTTCCGCTAGTTGTTCTATTAACTGCTTCTTATTGTTTAATAAATTTTGCAAAAATAATTTTTTTCCACTTCTCTTCTTTTTAATCACTTTACTTTTACAATTCACAAAACTCATTTGATTAATTGGGACAAAATTGGAAAAGTGACCGCTACTAAGCAGATCAAGGATTGGCCGCTACTTAGCAGACCAAAGGATAAAGAAAACTGCACTCAATTAATCAAATGGTTATCTATTTATCTTAATTATTTCAACTTTACTATTATTTCAATATATGCTCTATTATTTTTGCAAATGCTTTTAATTAAATCAATTACTTGTTCGATTCGTATCGGAACCAATTGTTACGTCCCACCTACACTCTCACCTCATAGGTAGGACATGTAGTTGAGAGCATGCAGGATTTTATTTAGATTATTTATGAGCGCGTATATAATTGTTACTAGTGGCTTAGTTTAGACTCGTTACCCACTCCGATATGTACTTTTAGTGTATTTATTTGACTTACCTTTTTCTGCTTTACTTGTCTTGTTTTGCTGCTTCTGTTATCCTCGTCTTTTTCTCTCTGCGTTTGTTCGTCTTATTTGGATAATAGGTGATAGGTTGTTGAAATGATGCACTCACAGTTTTCTTTTCGAGTATGATTGAAAATATATTTGCTTCTTAAATTCACAATTGAGTACTTGGAAGTACAATAAAAATCTCCGCAATTGACGAACCGCGAAGTACGGAGTTCGGACTTAAACACGAGACTAATTAAAATGAGGCCAATTCGACTCTTTTAAAGCCCGAATACGTTGACCAACTCCTAATGTGTAACGCTTAATAATCAGTTTTAAAGTATAACGATTGCCGAATAAGTAACACATGCTGACATGTGTTACAAAATTACAGCGCGCATTCAAAATATAACGTTTCGAAATTGACATCATCATTTGTGTTTTGAATTTTGAAAAAATAGTTTAAATTAATAAATAATAGATTTAAAAATAAATAACGTCGTAGGACGTTACAATATATAACAAACTTTTTGTCAGCAGGCCCAAAATTTTACGCATGCATATGCAAAAAACCGAATGGTGAAGAAGAGGCTATTTGTAAAGTGAAAGGTATTCGTCTCAACTATTCCAATAGCCAGCTTATCAATTTTCATTCTATTCGTGAAATGATTACTTCACCACCTATGGAAATAGTAATGACAAATCCCTGCATTCGTAGAACAGCATTTCACGAAGTAATAACTCAAAACGAGAAGAAGACATGCAAACCTGTTTACAGCAAACGAAGATTTGTAAGTAGTATGTGTATGGATAAGAGTTATCCATACGGTTACAAGAATGATTGAAACAGCAACTAACGTTGCTTAGTAATCATATGTATCAAATTATATGTAAGTGGGAGCACAACTCTAGTTTGTTATTAGCTGAGTAGAGCGTGACGTCATTTGACAGAAAAAGTTGGTTGGCTTATTACTTCTTTGCCCCACCTCTTCAGTGGAGGCTCATTGGACGAGCAAGAAGAACTAGTGGTGGTAGATGTGTTTGTAGTAGGGATAGTCTGTATATATTTAACCAAGAACGGCCATCCAGCACATTACTTGTGCTTAATTAAAAGAGAGTAGCTGCTGTATAGAAAGAATTCATCTCCTCTAGTAGAACGTATGTATATTACACATAGATTATTTTAAAATAATACTTTTAAATTATACAAAAATTTATATTCTATTTCAAGATGGATTTAGAAACTCTGAATAAAATTGCCAGTGGTGAGTTTCTCCCAACGAAGAAGGTGACCGAATTGGAGGTTGGTCGGCAATATATGTTAACGGCAATAAATCCAGTAAAGACACGTTTCGGCTCAAAGATTGTCGCTATCCTCGACGAAGAATTTCAAATTTTCCTACCTTCTCGTATAAGCACAGCACTAAACAAGGAAACAAAATTGTTTGATAGTATGAGTGAGAAAGCTAATAAGATGCAGTTATTTTGAAATTATAAGGGTGGTGACAAGGGTATCGAATTTACAACTATTTGAAAAAAGAAAGATTGTAAAAAATGAAAAAAATGGAAAGGCGTGTACGTTTTGAAGAAATGGTGAGAGTTCATTTGTTGTATACTTGGGTGAATGCATGTAGAGTTACTCGTCATGGAGAGTGGGAGCAAATAGGGCGTGATAGAGAACGTTTTAAATTAAGAATCGAGAAAACTGGTAACATTATTACACCAGTAATTGTAAAAAATCTAAAAATGTCTCAACAAAGTATTATTGAATAAATGTATTTTAACTGAAATTTTTTTTTGTTTTTAAAACTTTTTTCTCGATATTGTTTACCCTACCCTCCTCTACAATTAATTCAATTTCTTATTATAATTCATAGATGGCGCCAGAATATGTTTTTATGTACAGTTCTCAATGATTGAAAGAGAAGGGGGAGAAGGAGAAGGAGAACATTAGTATCAGTTATGGATACAAGATGGAAACACCCATTTACGTCCATGCTCTGTGGTCCCACAGGATGTGGTAAAACGGTGTTTGTAAAAAAATTTCTGAAAGATCTCGACCGTATGTGCGATACAGCAATCGAACGTATCATTATCTACTACGCAGAGTGGCAAACCGGATACAAGGATCTTCAAGGTAAGAAAGTAGAATTTCGCGAGGGTCTCCCGCAGACTAGTGACTGGTCCAGTGATTCCAGACCTAAGCTCATCATCATTGACGACTTGATGCGCGAGTCGTCGTCGAGCGGTAGTATAGTTGACATTTTCTCCAAGGCATCCCATCATTATTCGCTCTTGGTAATATTCATCACACAGAACGTTTTTCATCAGGGCAAAGGACAACGCGATATTTCATTGAACGCCCAGTACATTGTCGCATTTAGAAATTTGCGTGACAGATCGCAAATACAACATTTATCACGTCAACTGTGTCCAGAGAATCCACGATTTTTACAAGAAGCTTACTGGGACGCTACCTCGAAACCGTATGGATATCTTTTGCTGGATCTAAAACAAGATACACCGGACAATTGCAGATTTCGTACTTGTATCTTTCCAGACGACAAGTTGCATTACGTCTATGTGCCGCGCCATAAAAAGATAAACAGTGCTGGTACGTCAAACCTCCTTCCAACTGTCTCCCTGTAATGGGTCAACAGTGTAAGAGACGCATTTTTAACCGCAAGGATGCCATTATTTTAAAAGCACTTTTTCATCTGACAAACAAGCAGCGAAAGGCGCTCTTGCAAACTGCTGATTCAAAACTAGTACGTCATATTTGCGAATGCGCCCTGAATGTATTGATTGGTAACGTACCGTTGGAAAAGAGTCACAAGTCGCGCCTACGGAGACATGCGAAAATTCTACGAAAACTAGCCGAGCCTACTGTTAGTTTATCGAAAAAGAAGAAAATCATTGTACAGCGTGGTGGGTTTTTACCAGCCTTATTAGCCCCTATAATAAGCACATTGCTCGCCAGTATTATTAGTAAGTAAATATGGAGCACGCTAGGAGGATGGTGCTTGTGCCGCACGAGAATGTTGAACGTCTTCAGAGTGTGCTCGCAAACACCGATGGTGATGGTAATTCTGTATTGAAGACTGTTCAAACACCCGGCACCGTAATGAGTAGACTGGATGCTGAAATGAGTAACATACTAAATTCGAGTGCGTGCAAAAACGAGAGAGAAAAATGGTCTCAATATCGTTCTGTTCTTCAGCGATATCTGCAGTTTAAGGATATCGATAACTTTGATACAATCAAGGAGAAAAAGGAGAAAGATGGGAGTATGGGATATGAAAATAGTGGAAACGGCGATGACGAGGATGATAGCTTTGGCATACGAAGAGCTGAAGAAGAGGATCGAATCGATGCTAGTATCAAGGAGACTGTGCCTCCAAAATATCGAGCTACTGCTGGAAAATTATTGCGCAAACTACGGGTTAGTGGCAGAATATGGTGGAATGAAAACGGAGTCGTGAAAATCGGAGGTGTACCGATAAAAATTGCTAATACAGTAGACCTAGTGAATGATGCAATGCGGTTTAGAAAAGGAACGCCACCTACAGGTAATAAACAATTTGCTGTTGCTCTTCGTGATGCGTTCATACCACGTGAATACATTGGTAATACTCGTGTTTGGGAAAATGTCATCACACCTGATCATTCGCTCAATAACACGGACACGAGTATATAAAATCGTAACACACCACTTCACACGTCCACACCAGATGGCACCGCTAGACAGTTTCAAACACCCATTGCAACAACCAGCAAACTCGGTCAGTCAGAGACCCCCAGTGCTGATATTACCAGCGCAGACAACGAAAGTGACGATAGCGGAGGACAACAATCGCAAAAAAGAAAGAAGACAAAGATTGCTGCAGGAAATTCTGAAATTCAATCATGGCGACGTCTGAGTGGGAACTTCCAACCGAACCAGAGTCAAAAATCAACTGTAAAGAAGAAAAAGAAGAAAACGAAGTAAAAAATAGTGCACTGGATGGGTTGATCGATCTTCTGCCTTTTGAAATGCACGTTCCTGGCTATAGGTTCTGTGGACCTGGTACAAAACTAGCCGAACGCATCGAACGCGGCGAAGTTGGCATCAATCCACTGGATGAAGCATGTCGTCAGCATTATATAGTTTACAACGATAAAAATGGTGATCGACGCAAAGCTGATCGCGTACTAGCTGAATACGCATTTTCACGAATGCTCGCAGAGGAAACAGCCGGAGATGAGCGAACTCTGGCAATGATGACAGCCTGTGCATGGTGAGCAAAATAACTTTCGAAAAATTTTTTTCACGGATTAAGAAAGCACTACAGAAGAAGAAGAAGAAAAAAGGAGAAAAAACGTTACAAAAGGCTGCAAACAATAAGAGGCAGCAGAATAAAGAACTTGAGGTAAAGAAGATAAATGATAAGAAAGTATTGAAAGAGAGAAAGAAGAAGAAGAAGAGTAAGACAAACCCGCGAAAGGATGAATCGTAGAGGAGAAAAATTTGAAAGTATATATTACGCACCTCCACAGCCTTCAGCGTACGCTGCTGTTGACAAACTTTATGAAGCTATACGTAAAAAGAGAGGAAGAAAGAAAAAGAAGAGAGAAAATTTTAATCGTGAGAATGTTGTGGAATGGTTGGAGAGTCAAGATGCTTATAACCTACATCGACCGGTTAGACATCGATTTGCACGGCGTAGCTACAACGTACGAAATATGAACGATGTCTAGGAGACTGATTTAATGGATTTAAGATCGTTAAAAACTTACATTGATGATTATAGTTATATATTAACTGTCATCGATGTTGTGAGTAATTATAGTTGGTTAGAGCCAATTAAGGAAAAATCTTGTAAAAGTGTTGCTCAGGCTTTCTTACGCATTTTAGCGAGAAGTAATGATCGTAAACCAGTATGTCTTCAGACGGACAAGGGAAAAGAATTTGTCGGTCGCGAGACTCAACAAGTTCTGCGCAATAATGATATTGTTCACAGAGTGGCACGTAGTCCGGATACAAAGGCTGCGATCGCCGAGAGACTCATACGGACTATCAAGGAGCAAATTTGGCGATATTTCACCCACAAAAATACACGAAGATATATAGATGTTTTACAAAAAATAATAGCAGCATACGATCACAGTAAGCACTCGGCAACACAGATGACGCCTGCATCTGTCACCTTGTATAACGTTGCGAGAGCAAGACTGAATTTACAACACCGCTACGATAGTAGGAAACTTAGTCGCTGGCCCAAATTTAACGTCAGTCAGTTGGTGCGTGTCAGTCGTGCAAGAAACGTCTTTCAGAAGGGTTACGAGAGTGGCTGGACTTTGGAGATTTTTAAGATCGTACGCGTTTCCACAACACGCGATCCGCCAGTCTATTTTCTACAAGATCTGTCTGGTGAGGATATAGATGGCTACTTTTACGCAGAAGAATTAAGCAGAGTTCGAAAGAATTTGAATGCTGCATCGTTCGAAATTGATAAAATTTTACATAGTAGAGGTAGCGGTCAATCAAAAGAGTATTTCGTCTGTTGGAAAGGCTATCCAGAAAAGTTTAATTCTTGGGTCAAGGCCGACCAAATCTCGCAAAAATGAAAGATCAATTTTATATTATTCTACCTAGTAACAGTAGTATGCATTACTTCTCGGAAAATACTACGACGCGTTATATTACGCAGTTACCACAACAGATCAAGTTACATGGTTCTTGGAATCTCGCACTCGCAGAAATTCAAATTCCGCTGACGTTTCAGCACGTGACACCCGATACTGACGAGAGAACAATTTCGCTGAGTGACTCACCACCGACGATTCTCGAAACAAATGAGCTAAGAGCGGGAAATTTTACAATTGCAAGATCACTGATTCGGCCAGGAGATTACAAAGATATTGTTACACTAATAGAGGAGATAAATAATCTAGAATGTGTCAATAAGCATATGAAATTAACACTCGAATGTGGCGGTTATGTAACAATCAATAGAATATGCGGGGAGACTACCTGTTCCCAAATCAGTCACGAACTTTGTTTATCGGAAAAAGTGCAAAAAATTCTCGGCTATGAAAAGAATAGAAAACTTCGCTTTATCGGCGATCAATATACAATAGGGTCTGATAGACCAGCTCAGCTTTCCAACGGCTTACCATCAATGTTTATGATCTACAGTGACATCTGTGAACCATACGTGATAGGTGACGTTCAATCGCGACTACTTCGAGCTGTATCATTGAATATCGATAATTACGAATATGGTGCCACACGGATCAAAAGTTTCTCACCACCCATGTACATACCTCTACTATACAGCTCATTTCAGACAATTGAAATAGATATAAGAGATCAGTTTGGGCAGCCCATACCATTCGATCACGGGACAGTGACCGTAACACTTCATTTCAAGAAAATCGACTAGATGGATCGCTACACAGATTATTTTAATTATCAAGTTGGTGGTGGTGGGGGTAAAAATCCATATATGGGTGGTGTCGGCCATATTTACAGCGGCTCGCCTTACCAGGGAGGCCACGGTGGGATTGGCTCTTTCCTAGCGGGCATATTTCGTCGTGTCCTACCGCTAATCAGTCGAGGTGCTAGAGCTGTGGGAAAAGAGGCTGTGCGTACGGGTTTGAATATCATGTCTGATGTTACTACGCGCAACACACCAGTTAAACAGTCATTTCGTAATCGTATGAGAGAGTCCGGTGAGGTTTTGAAGAGAAAAGCCGAGGAGAAACTGGACAAATTGATGGAGGGATCGGGATATAAAATGTCACGCTATGGAAATCCGACTCAGTTGCAATTGCTCGCTGGTCCGACAACGGTACGTAGCAGTAGCCGTAGAAGAAGAAAGCGTGCTAGTGGTGGTCGTGTGAGAAAAAGTGGCGTAAAAAACAACAAAAAGAAGAAGAAGAAGAGTGTAAGGAAGACAGCTGGGAGAAAAAAGAAAAAGAGTAGTACTCGTCGTAAACGCAGAACTACGAGGGATATTTTTGACAGTTTAAAAAAAATGGCGTTTTTACACACACATTCCTGTGAACGTCTAAAGTCCGAGCTACTTCTGTTCGACATCCCTCCAACTCAAACAACAATAGAGGGTTCGCACTGGGTTCAGTATAAACCAATATCATCTTTAACTGATGACTCACTGATAGAATTTGTTATTCCTGGAAATACTGATGAATATATTGATTTAGCTCATACCATGCTGAGCCTTCGTGTAAGCTTAAAAGCAAGCAGAACTGAAGATGATATAGAAGAAGCTGCCCGAACAGCTTACAAAAATTCATTAGCACGAGTAGGCCCTGTCAATAATTTCATGCACTCAATGTTCAATCAAGTGGATGTGTTTTTTAATCAAAAACCTGTTTCTCCTCCTACCAATGCCTATGCGTACAGAGCGTATATCGAGACACTG
>JACCIB010000536.1:0-128589 GCA_018906965.1 Philotrypesis tridentata
TTAGACGCCAGTACACGCTCAAAGCGAGTATCGCTCAGTGCCGTAATGTGTTTGAGAAAATTGGCAATGAATACGGTCTTGCCGCACGAGGTGGGACCGCATATCATGCACGTCCACGGGTGTCGCCAACGCCGCAAATCCATCGTCGCTCGCTCGCTCACTCACTCACTCACTCACTCACTCACTCACTCACTCGTGGACGAGGCCCGACTAACACACCGAGCCGCACGATCCGCGAGCTTTATAAGACGCGAGATTTACAACGCCCCCTGGCGGGGGAGGACTACGAACGCGCGGCGCGGCGGGGGGGGGGGCCCTCTCGCGCGCATGCGCGCGCGGCTATCGAGCTTGCCGAAGGCAAGATATAAGGCTTCCCTGCCGGGAAGCTCAGTTGCGCGTGCGCGCGCGCGTTCGCGCGCTGCGAGGCTCCGGAACGGTCAGCCATTTGGCTCGCGCCCTTCGGGAGCCTCGCGAAGCGCGCTTCGCGCGAGCCGGCTAGCCGACGTAACTTACTAACACTAACGGATGGCGGCGGTTGGGGGTGGGGGGACAGGCTGACAGTTGAAAAACCAGAAAAATTGAGATGAATTTGACCTTTTTATTTATTTTTTACATTGTCTGATTATCATCGTTGTCGTCGTCGTCGTCGTCGTCGTCGTCGTCATCGTCTTACAAAACCATACGGGTAGCTCTTATCATTACCCACAAAACGTCGTTTAGAGTAAATAGGCTCACAAATTTTACCCTCCAAGCGTGTTATCACATCGTGAAATTTTGTTCTTCTAATGGCATCGAATGTGAGAAATACCGGCGGTATCTCGCCACTCGCCAGTTTTCTAATACAATCAAAATTAATTTTCTCGCTTGCCGATGCATCCAATCGGATACCCTTGACTTTGCAGACACACGATTCTACGCCCGCGGGTGTTCGATACTTGTAAGCATAGAATTTCGGACCACCCGAGACAAAGCTGGTGATGTACGTGCCGACACCGTAGCCCGCCAGCTCATCGGTCAGTTGACCTAGAAATGGCCCTGTTGTCGGCTCGTACTCACCACCATCTACACCGCTGTTCTCACACCCACTCACATACACTATGGAATCTGTGTCGTAGTACAGCACGCGTTCACCCAATGGCTCGAGCTCGGCAAAAAGCTTGAGTCGGGCTAGCACTGTGGTGTAAGCCGCGATAACTACGCTACACGCAGGCGACGATTCAATATCCACGTCTTCGTCTGCACGATAGGACCAGCTGACGTAAAGAATTTCATCGTTGGCCGGTAAAACAGAGGACACTACTTTATCCGCACTGGTCAGAAGTTCAAAGAGTCTCTTGGGATCTCTGACTATCTCCGTTTTCGTCATATTCTCCCGCTGACCAAACTTTCCCCAAAGTGAATTCAGACATAGCTTTGCCACGGAACGCAGACCAGGATTAAATTTTATGCGACTCTTGTCCAGTCTCACACCCTCCTCACGCTCGAATATCTCGAGAAATGTGTCGATTGCCGCCTGATCGCTGCCATCACCGCACTCTGGCGGATAACCCGAGGCATACATCTTTTCCGCAAAGAATTTATCAATGTACTCGTAAAAGAGACCGCCACGTCGAGTTCGTTTGTCAAACTGTGTGACTTTGTACGCCCAAATTTCGTATACCCTCGTGACCACGTAGCCGAATTCCACGGCTTTTTTCAGCTCGTCGGCCACCCACGTCCGACAAAAACGCGTTCTCTCGCGTCCTCGTGCTCGCAATCCGACTGACACAGGGTCTCGGCGCACGACCGACACAGTGGAAACAGCAGCTTGTTATGCATGCGCACGGGCAGAACCGGATGGTAGAGGTCCCTCGGCGGCAACACCTCGCACATGATCAAGCCGTCAATGTTTCGAATGTCATTATTAGCGCCGACAATTTGCGCGCACTCAGTCTCACCGACATAGAGTTTCGGATGACCAGTGGGATATCGGCCGTACTTGCAGATATACGGATACAAAGAGCAGACATCGACATATTTAATTTTTTCTCCCGGCCGCACATCGTACGATTTGACAGTGTTACCCGTCCGCCCGCCGAAAAATGCATCTCGCGGATTGAGCGGTTTATGCCAGCCCCGCGTGGCCTCTCTCATAAACGACGACATGTTCTCGTTCTCGCTGTACTCGCGGTCAAAGTCGCACTCCCATTTCTCGATCAAACGATAGCCGTGTCTCCGGATTTTCGCCGAAACTCTCAGCGTTCTCTCGTACCGCTCGTCTAAAGTCTCGCCACCATTCACACCCGGTAAATCGCGACCGGCTGTGTAGCAGCGAACACAGCCGTGCCAATAGCAGCCGTGAAATTGTAGTACTACTTTCTCGCCATTTTCCAGCTCGCAAAATCCGTCCACGAGGGGGCCCTCGGGCAGTCTCTTTTCCCGCGAATTTACAGAGTGCTGTATTTGCCAGCGCGTCTCGTGCGCCATCCACGTAAGCCATTGAGCCGCCTTTACCGATTGCTTGTTGGCCCGACGATAGCCGCCGACTGGCACAATGCCAATTGTGTTCTTTCGTAAAAATACCTTGCGGAATACCCGCATGCAGGCTGAGGCTATTGTGACGCATTCCTCGAACGGATCTGTAGATCCGCACTCGATGAACGTCTTACGGAACGCAAGGCAGGCTAGTCGTAATATCTTAACGTCTTGCTTACAGTACTTCACGATTTCGTGCTGGAAATCAAACACATAATTCTGCTCTCGCTTGTCGGCGTGCCACTCTAGGAGCGCCTTGCGTCCCTCAACGCTCATCGAGTTAGGCGCAAAACTCTCAATAGGTGGCATTTCGCCCACGTAATTTTGATTTTCCGGCGTGTTGAATAGATGGGGAAAAGTGCCTTTCTCAATATCGCCCAGACCGTAGGCTTTCGGCAGAGCACTCAACGGCATATGCAGATAATTGAGACTATCGAGGAATTTCACGTGTGCAAATTGCATCATAATTATTTTCGATCCACTTAAAATCAGATTTGGCGTCTCGCGAAAGTCTTTGCGCTCAATCAGGTGTTTCAAAATAAATTGCGCGTCAAAGCCCCGAGCATTGTGGGCTATACAAATCACCGAATTGATATTTTTTTTGCGTGCCAGAACCAGATCGACCAACTGTTTTACCGGCTCATCCGCGAACACGTACTCTCGTGTCCCACAAAAATTGCACGACTCCGCAATATTTTCATCGTGCAGACACGCGCTGCACACCTGCTGTACAACACACAGATTCACAACATGTATGCGTGTACTATCGTCACCGCCCATCACTCTGTCCGACTGTTGGGTCTCGAAATCATAAAATACATACAGAGTCTGTTTCTTTCTTGCGACAGTACTTGCGACTGACTGACGTGTCGCAGCGATAGGTTGCATAAAGCACAAGTGTCCGATTGGCTGCACCCGGTTACATATTTTACAATAGGCATTATCACACACGTGTGCAGACGCATTATTAACACTAATTGTTCGACAACATCTCGAGCAGATCTTCAAACTTTCGCATACCGTGTGACCCTTATCAAATGAATCGGCTTTCAAATGATTGAGATAACAGGTCTGATTGAAAAACATTCTACCGCATCGCGGACACTCTGAACGCAAGCCAAACTGCTGCTGCTGCTGCTGCTGCTGCTGCGGCTGGTCACGTACGCAAGGTGGTGTCTGCAGACAACTACGGCATCGATTTGGACATCGATGCCTCCTATCAGTGATAATTTTTCTATTGCACGACAAGCAATAGCCCCGACTACCGGCTGCAGCTACCAAGTTCAAAATGGGCTGATAGTGTCGCGCGTTCTCATAATACATAATGTACAGGGTAAATCTAACTGTATTCCCGACATTGTAGACGTACTCGCTACCATCGTATAATGGCTTATCACCACGAGCAAATCCTTGAAACGAAAAGACGACTAGTGACACGTCTAAACAGGCGTAATACTCCTGAAATTGTTTAATCTCTGGTAGACCGCAGCCGGTTTCGGGCACAATGACCCTAGCGCTATTACAGAGTTTTAAAGCTCTCTCTTTTTGAAATCTGCCATTGCCTTGTCGGACTTTATCCCACATTTTCTGGAGATACCCCGTGCGAGCGTCACCACGAATGGCGTGAATATGTGCGCAAACAAGTGATCTAGCTAGACAGAGATTATCCGTATTTTGAATGTTCAGGATAGAGCGTTTGAAGACTGACTCGGATGTGAGCGCAACACGACCGCGTCCCTGAGGTACCGACACCGTATTGACAGTTATTGTCAGCATCTCGTCAATCTCAAGACCGTCATTACTCTGCGAAACGCTCTCCAGGAGCTCGAGTATATCGCTCACATGCAATTCACACACCTGTCTATACGAGATCCACACAACGCCGTGACGAAACTGCGCTGAGTTTATAGACAAGCCGATAAAATCGGTGGGTCTAGTGTCCCTACACACGTACCTGTGGATCTCGTGTAGACCGCGACTTAGCCACTCTGAGACGTCAGTGTTGAATGCTGGTGGTCGACGAATATTCACAATGGCTTCACGACCATTTAGACGAAAATTCCTGTAGTATTTTGCACGCTCTTGATGAATGATGATGTACCGCCACACGGGCTGTTCAGCAGCAGTAGCAGCACCGCCACCCTCCTGCAAGTAATCACCTAGTTTTCAAACATGTATTCTACCATTTACCGGCGCTACTATCATTATCAATGATACACGAAATACTTACATTCAATGCTCTTGTCGTCGTCGTCGTCGTCGTCGTTGTTGTTGTTGTTGTTGTTGTTGTTGTTGTCGTTGTCACCACCCGAACTATGTCCTGATGTCTCGTTCTCGTCGTCGTCGTCGTCGTCGTCGTCGTCCTCACCACTTGAAGCGGTGGAACTTGAAGAAGAAGAAGAAGTGCCGGAAGATTGCGAGCATGACGTTATATCGGAGAATACTCCAGCGTCAACGTCATCATCTTCTTCTTCTTTTTTTGTCTTTGGACCACTGATTTCCTGACTATCTGCATTACCATTGCCGTCATTGTCATCATCATCATCATCATCATGATTTTCCTTGATAGATATTGTCATACACGACGTAGATGGCTCTGAAGTAGCGATCAATGGTAGATCAATCTCCATAGCTTCACCAGTCGTAATCGCTTTTGGTTCGACTGAATTCGTCGGAGCAGTAGATGCAGGTACAATGGGTGAAATTACGTCTGCACTGTTAGTGGCCACGTCTCCCAAAGATTGTTGCGATGGCTCAATACCAAGTATTGAGAGGTCCATAGGCTCTGGCTTCTCGTCCACCACCACCACCACCTCTTCACCATCATTGTCGTTGTCGTCGTCTAGTCGAACAAGCCGGATCAGAGTATCACCTTCGAGATCCGTCATCATTCTGTCGAGATCTGTGAAAATGTCCAAAATTGTCATATTTCTCGCTGGCTAACGCAGATTTAAAAAGTTTTAAATTACCTATGATCAGCTGATACTGCTGCATGATGTCCTTGACTTGCCTGGCTGAGTGCATACCACGACGCAAAATACTTTCACCAACAACACGAATAACATCTTGCTCGCTCTCGAAGAAACCGCGTTTAAATAAGAGTCCAAGAGTGCGTAGACTGCAGAAATCTATTATATATTTTAGTTTCTTTAAAAGCACGGTGATTGAGCAATGTTTCAAAGATCGACGCCACCTATCATTGCAAAAGAAGCGCGCTGCTGGTTCGTGTAACAGCACGATGCTCAATACTTGGAGCACAATTCTCAATAGTTGTAATCTATTCATGGTGTGGATAATGTCTCAACAACTTAGCAGTAGTAGTTGTTGTAGAGTGCTCTCTTGATGAATTACGTGATACAAGACAGTGGCTACCACCAGATTACGTGTGGTTAATCTGCGCGAGAAAGAGATTAAGGTATAGTCAATGAATGGGGAGACAGTGTAAATTTAGTTAATTTTTTATTATTAATCAATAGTTTTTACAATATTAATATACATTACTCTAAACTTAATTCTGATAATGATTCGGATAACTCATCAATATTCATATTAAGAATGTTTATATCCTGCTCTATATTTCTTAATCTAGTTAATGTAATACCCGTAAACAAGCCTAAATGAGCGCGCATCTTATCTAATTTTATCGTATATTTATCTACAGCCTTAATAACATTATTCGTTATTTCCCAATGAATGGCTCCCTCATTCTGTAATTTTGTCAGTAAATCACGGACCCGGCCATTTTCGGCTGTAATTAAACGAAATTCCTTCAATAAATCGTTCTCAAGACGCTTTCTTTCTTTGTCTTTATTTACTAAGGTGATGACTAGATCCATAAGATCATCAATTCGTCTGTGTATATGGAGGTCGGCTAGGTTTGATTCTACCGGGTTAATCATTTCTAAAATACAGTTATATACCCTTGAAATATATTATTACCGATACATCGTTTATGAATTAAAAAATTTATCAAATACCTCTTAATACCGCTGAGTCTCTGGCCAAAGTCTCTACACGAGGATACCGTCTTAGCGATGCTCAAGATGCTCAAGATGTTCAAGATGCTCAAGATGGTCAAGATACTCTCTCTGTCTCTCTTAGCAACGAAGTCGCTGGCCTAATGCTGAAGGTTATCTCTGCTCGAAGTTACTGCTACTACTACTGAACACTGTTTGATGGCTAACCCCTTTATCCGGCCACTTTTATAGTGCCAGCAGACAGCCAATCTTGATCTGTGGTGGGGGTGTTTTGCTGACGAGTCTGAGAACTTAATTGAAACCTGAAGATTGCTGATCACATTTCCTAGAACTTGCTTGCAAACTGAGCATAATGCTGACTATATTTGCAAGAACACAGCCGAAATTGGGTATAGTGCTGACCATGTTTTCTTAGATGAAATCGAATATAGTGCTGACCACACTTTTGAGAAGCCCAAAAGAGTAAAATAGCCGGTGTAGATGTCGCGCCAATCAGCTACATCGGCAAAAATTTCAACAAAACTCTATATTTTTCATTATTTTATTGACGTATGATATCGTGTATCACAAATACAGGATGTATACCCGATAATACAATTGATTTTTTATTTATAATACACGTAAAACGAGCGAGAATGGTTAAATTGTATTAGGAGCATATGTAGAGCGAGGAAGTGGCAACTTCAGATGAAACGTGAGATGAGAAGAAGGTGTGCTGACTACGTTTTTTCTTAGATGAAATTGAATATAGTGCTGACCACGTCTTCTTGGATGAAACAGGATATAGTGCTGACCACACTTTCGAGAAGTCTGAAAGGATGAAGTAGATGGCGCGGATGTCGCCCCTGGCAGTTTTTGCTATATCAGCTAAAATTGGTTATTTATTCGGGTTAATGTTTAAAAGACATCAGTCTGGTGCTGTCGCTCGGTGAGGTAAGGTCTCTTCTCTTCTCTAAGAACCTATTTTCCATTATGTATTTACGAAAAATACATCGATCAATCGATCGATCGATTTGCTGTCAATTTCCAGATGATTTGGTCGGAAGTTGGGTCACTGAATACCTCTTGAGTTGTCTTCAATAAAATCCTTATTCCGCGAAATTATCTGATCAATAGTTTCGGAGATATTGATCGATCGATAACCAATAATCAACCGATTGGACCAAAAAGATATTGGGGTGGGTCAAATTAAAAATTGATAGGTGTCAAATTTCATCTCGCAGTATCTGTATCGGAGGACCACTGCTATATAGACACCCCTTCATCCCCCTTCTACTATCAATATTACCATAGAAAAAAGGGTGGGCCAAGTCCAAATTTTGGGGTGGTGTCGAATTTCATGTTCAGCAAGGATCCGTCGATGTTCACCGATACACCCACCAATATTTCATTGATTTATTTAGGCAAATCTATAGTTAAAAAATGTGTTAATGAATAGGGTAATATATTAATAAAGGAGGTGGCTGATTTATATTCTAAGTCCGCCATTTTAATGGACTTTGAAATCGCCAAATGTGTTTTGGGATTAGGAAGGTATAACGCACGAGGAAGTGTTTACGGACTGGTTTCTAATTCACTCTGGATTAGGATTACACTGACCACTCAGCGCTCAGGTGTCGAGTAGCCGTAATAAGACACACCTCGCTGAAATGATAATCCGATCCGTCTTCGCATATTCTTCTTCGGCGATTTCGTGCCACTTTCCTTATACTTATATTTTCCTAATACAGGCTGGCTGGTTTCTAATAGTTTTCCGATGAATTTGGCTATAGTATCGATCAGATTATTGCTTATACCTGTCACCTACATCCTATGAATCTGATAAAGGAACGAGATAGACTTTTATTTTGCTGAATTAAAAAAAGAAAAACAAGAGATAGATAGGCTTTTTTTACTGAAGTATAAAAATATTAAATGCAAAAATAAAATTTAAAAACAGAGAGAGGGAGAGAAAAAGAGAGAGAAAGAGAGATAGAGAGAGGAGGGTTATAAAAAGGACGAACGCTGCATTGTGAGAACAGTTACCTATTAGAAGTCAGCAGGGATAGTTGGAGCAGAGCTCACCCCTCCTATTGGTAAGTGTGTTTCGCCAAAGTTGCCTCTGGGTTAGAGGCAACTTTGAAGAAAATTGCCGAAGTGTCTAGTACACTTTGGGAAAATCTTCGAAGTGTCTAGTACACTTTGGGAATAATCTTCGAAGTGCCTGGGACACTTTGGCGAAAAAAAGAGGGAAGGGGGTCTCTCAAGTAGTTGAGGCACCTTGGGGAGTTTAAATAAAACTAACCTTGATCATAGTGGCAAGAATCAGAACGTCACTAGAGAGAGAGGGGGGTCTCTCCCAAGCAGTTTGGCACCATGGCGACTGTAGACAAATATGCCCTTGACCAAAGTGACATGGACGAGAGGTCACAGGGGTCAAGGCCATATTTGTTTACTTTCTCCATGGTGCCATCATACTACTATCGATTATTCCATTTTCATAATATTCATTAATGTAGTAATATTGTACTTCGATGTGCTTTGAATTTTTTGTATAATTTCCAAACTTTGCAATCGCTATTGCACCTGAATTGTCTTCGTATATGTTTATTCTTTCATTGAATTTTTCTTTAAACATTTCACTTAGCAGATTTCTTACAAATATTACTTCGGTTATTGCATCTGACATAGCCGTATATTCTGCAAAGGTTGAACATTTCGTTACATTTTTTTGTTTATTTGTTTTCCAATAAATCAGATTTCCATAATATCTTATAATATATCCAGTTGTGGATTTTCTATCTATATTGTCTCCGGCAAAATCTGAGTCTACCATGCAATCTAGTGTATCACATTTTAAATTATTAAAATACGTTAATTTTAGATCTTTGGTATTCACTAGATATTTTAATACTCTCATAGCATATTTGAAATGAGTTTCATTATAACAACTTTGGAATCTACTCAAGTAGTTTACACTATATGAGATATCTGGTCTCGTACCAGTACTTATATAAAGTAATTCTCCTATTAAGTTTCTATACTTTATTGACTTATTTTGTTCAGTTGCTTTTTCTAATTTTAGACTCGTCTCCATAGGAGTGTTATACAATTTTGCATTTTCTAGATTATACTTTGCAGCTACAGAATCAATGTATTTTGTTTGGCTTAGTGTCATTTTGCCTTCATTCTTATTATAATCAATGTTTATTCCTATGTATTGGTTGACTTTTCCTAAGTCTTTCATTTCAAAATTTTCCATTAATTTTGATTTTATTTCATTTATTTTATTTCTATTTTTACAACAGATTAATAAATCATCTACGAAAACTAGTATATATATTGAATCTCTGCTTGCATTATTTACATATAAACAATAATCATGTTTGCTTCTCACGAAATTTAATTTTTCCATGTACTTATGAAAACAATTATACCAAGCTCTTGGGCTTTCTCGTAAACCATATAATGCTTTTTGCAATTTACAGACTTTGTTATTTCCTACTTCATAGCCTTCTGGTTGATTTACATAAACCTCTGATATTACTTCACCGTTCAGAAAAGCTGTTTCTACATCCATTTGATCAATAAACAAATCATTTTTACAACAATATGATAATAATATTTTAAGTGTTTGCATTTTTCCTACGGGTGAGTAAACGTTTTCTATATGTTCTCGTTGTTGAAAGCCGCGAACTACCAATCTGGCTTTATAGGTATTATCGTTTTTTCGTCTAAATACCCATTTGACATCAATGAGTTTTTTGTTTAATGGCTTCTCTACTAATTTCCAAGTTTTATTTTTCTTTAAACTTTCGATTTCTGAATTCATTGCAATTTTCCACTGTTTTGATTCGCTCGAATTTATCGCCTCCTCGAATTTATGAGGTACATTTGCATCCATGTTATTAATATAAATAAAATGCGCTATAGGATCACCGTATCTATTTACAGGACTTTTCTTTCTTTTTGACCTTCTCGGTTCTTTCAAATTAATTTCGTTTTCATTTTCACTATTTATATCATTTTCATTGATTTCTGTAATTAAATTATCTCTAGTTTTCTCGAGAGAAGAAGTAGGGATAAATAAATTTTTGTTTGTGTTGCTGACAACACTATCATATTCTTCTGAATCGCTTTCAGAATTTTCCGATTCACAACTTTCATGCTTTTCATCTGATTCGTTAAGACAAATTATTTTTGTGTCTTCTTCGACAACCTGTACATGTCTCGTGTTAATGACTTTGTTATTTACTAAAACTCTGTAACGGTTTTCTGTATGACCTACTAATATTCCTACTGTTGCCTTGTCATCCCATTTACTTTGTCTTTTGACCTCTGGGATTCGGACAAAAACTTTACAACCATAAATTTTCAAATGATTAACGTTTGGCTTTGTGCCAAAGAATATTTCGTAAGGAGTTTTATTTTCTACAGTATTTGCTATAGTGCGGTTTTTCAAGTAAGCTACCGTTTTAATAATTTCAGGCCAATATCGCCTATTTATATTTGCTTCTCTTTGTAAGCATCTGCCTATGTCCATTGCTGATCTATTGTATCTTTCCGCTACACCATTCAATTCATGCGTGTACGGTGGACATGGTAATAATTCTATTCCCTTATACTTAATAAAATTGTAAATCTCCTTATTCAAATATTCTTTGCCATTATCGCACTGTATTTTCTTAACCCTTTTGTTAAACTTATTTTCAACTAAATTTACAAATTCTATAAAACAACTTGCAGTTTCAGACTTATGTTTAATATAAAATATTCGCGTGCATTTACTGCAATCATCGACAAAAGTTAAGAAATATTTTTCTCCACCATAACCAGTCGTTTGATGCGGTCCATTTAAATCAGTATGAATTAATTCTAAAATTTCAGAAGTTTTTGTTCGATTATTTTGAAATGGTACATTTACCATTTTACTTTGAATACAATTTGCACATTTCATATCAGTGTTTTCAATTTTATCTGGCAATCCCTCAACTAATTTTTCTTTAACTAATTTATTTAAATATTGAAAATTAACATGACCTAATGCTCTGTGCCATTTTTCTTTCGCGGTTATTTTCACTGCATTTATACATTTTTCTTTCTGTTCATTCACTAGAAAACCTTTTATATAATATAAATTATTTACTTTATTTGCAACTACAATTAATTCTCTATTATTATTATAAATTTTCGCGCTATCATTTCTAGCTACTATCGTATTACTTGCAGTTATTTTTGAAAAACTTAATATGTTCTGCTTTATGCCTTTGCAAAATAAACATTTTTTAGATTTACATATTTTTTACTATAATAATTTTCAAAATAAATTTGTATATTTCCTACTTTTGTAGCTTTGAGCGTTTTACCGTTAGGTAATTTGACATCTATCGGTTTTTTCAAAATAACAGAATTTTCAAAATAATTATCATCGCGTACAATGTGATCGGTACAACCGCTGTCTAATAACCAAAAGATTTTCTTTCGATTTTCGCTACCGTTACAATCACTTTCTAAATTTACCTTATTTGTCTCTGGTGTATATACTTGCGTTGACCATGACTCGCTCGCGTAATCTTCGTGTTGCTCTTTCGTGCTGTGCGATGAATGTTGTCCTCTGCCTCGGCCTCTGCCTCTGAAGCCTCTGTTTCTGCCTCTGTGACTACCTCTTCCTCGCTGATTTCGACTTGGTTGAGTGCTGCTGCTTTGACCTTGCTGTTGTCCAGTCCAACAGTCTTTTTGCGCGTGGCCATATTTTCCGCAATTATAGCAATTTCCCTTTATTTTGGTGTTGAAAGTGCTTACATAGCTTTTGCTATCACTTTTGTTATTGTCTATGTTATGTAAATTTTTTTCTTTTATTTTCGATTTAACATAATCGACCGTATGTTGTTCTTTGGGTATCACATCAAGAAAATCACCAATATAACTGTAGGTTGATGGTAGTGCTCGAAGTAAATAGTTTATCTTTTCTGCTTCTCTTATCTTACCGCCAGCACTTTTAAAATCATTTACGGCTTTTTCGAAGTCTACGAAAAATTCTTCGATTTCTCTATAACTTTTAAGTTTGATTTCTTCTATTTTATTTCTTCGCAACATTTGTAAGGCTGTTGACTGTGTTATATACATTTTGTCAAACCTTTTTATCATCTCACACGCTGTTATGCATTCACTTACATATTCAAGCTGCTTATCTGAGATAGCACTTGTTATAATTGCACGTGCTTTGAGATCTTTTTTCTTCCAATCAGCTTCTGTGTCTGAGGCAATTCTTTCTCTTTTTATTTGCTCTTGACATTCTTTATATTCAAGCAAGATCATTAATCTTGTTTTCCAACTGGTATAATTTATACCGTCAAAAATTGGTATAATTATATCTTCAACTTTTGCTTGAGCCATTTCGTATTCACTTATTTTTGTGTAAATTTCGTTTCTCAAAACACAAACTTCTTTGGTTATTTTTATAACTTTTCTCAAAATTGTTTTTCTAATTTTGTCACTTAGTGTTTCCTTATTTTCTTCGATCATTAATTATTTGTGCAAATTCATAAAATTTTCCATGTGCTCTATCACGTCACTTAAACACGTTTTATGTGTGCCGACCGTAATCTCTTCGCATCACACTTTTTTCTTCAATTTTTCACAAAAATGTTTTTATCAGTCTCTTCTAGACTACTTTTATTTGTTATTTTCACTTATATTTCTTTTTGAATTCTTCTTAGTTCAATTATTTTTCACTGGAACACTTTTGTATTTTCCACGTGGCTCTCACACCTCACTAGCACATTTTAATATGTCTTACTGCACTTTTAAAAAAAAAGTCACAGTATGGCATAAAAATTTCCAACCACGCTCTGCTACCATGTTGGAGTGGTGGAAAATTAGTGAGGTTGTTTTTAATAATAAGTAACTTTATTACAACGTGTGATGTGTCGTCGGACACGACTGTCTCCTTCCGAGACTTACAAGCGAGAGAGAGAATGAGCGCGAGTACAGTATATGCGAGCGCTCTTCTCTATAGTGTGTATCTATATATTTGTGTTTACATACTCGCGTATTCGCGTTTTCGGAGTCGCGCTTGTCTCGATGTACAAAATCATATATATACAAGAGATGGCGCGACCAGTATTAATTCATAGAACAACAAGCAAAGAGTATAATATTTATACAATATTCAACAGTATACATATATTGGTGTCTTTCAGTACTGGACTTGGCTAACCTCTCGCGCGCGTATATAGCCAAGTTTGTTTATAAACATTAAACACTTAAACAAACGCGTAGGACCTCAAAACTCGTACTACAAATATCCTTTAATGTCTCCTCTACCAGTGTACAGTGCCTAAATCTACTCAAAATCATTCAAATCCTGGGAAAAAGTACAACTCCAAAATCAACACTACGGACTCGAGATCAACTACCACGAAACTATCAGATAAGTACTAAAAATCAATTTAAATTAATAATTTTACCTTTATTTAATTTAATAATTTTAATTCTATTGCCAAACAAAGTATCGATACTTTGTGACATATAATTTGCTTCTCTTTTTCAGAAATAGTTGGTGATGAAGACCAGAAACGAGCCTCCGGAAGAAAACTTCGACTATTTCAACAAACAATCAACAAATATGTAAATAAATATCTTTAACTATTCATCAACTATTATTCTCAATCTCTCCTATAATCCTGTACTATAAAACTATTCAAAAACACTTCACACAACCACTTTTTACTATCGCACACCAAGTGCGACTCCAAAAAACTACACCTCTTGATCAATTTTCTCAAACTAAAAAACAATTCTATTCACAATTTTCATAAAAACAACTTTTCCTATTATTCCTGAACCTTCTCAAAAATAAAATGCTCAGAAAACATTAATTCATTCAAAACTTCGACGTTCGACGCTAATACATGAACCTATCCTCGACTCCAATACTCCTACTCTCGAATCAACCGCTTATTTTCCTCAATTATTAACTCATCTAACCATTCTTCACTTAAACAAACTTCCTATAACGCTATTATTCTCTATTCACGTGAGAACACCGCAAATTTATCTTCAGACTTAAAAATCTAAAAAAACTTTCAACTCCTAAGCCTCGCTTTTCATCAAAAATGCTTTTCTTAACACACAGATCACTCCAAATCAATAAAAACAATATCAAATTATCATTTGCTCTATCAATCTCTCCTTTTTACTTATAAAATCTCTCACTAACATCACTTGTTCAACTATCAATTTGCTGGTCTCACACACTATTCAATCCAAAATAATTCAATAAATCAAAAATCAATATCTTCAATTAACACAACACTTTTCCTACTCAATTCAATATATTTTCCCTACTTTCTCCTATCTATTTATTCTATCACACACCTGTTGATTCTTCGACTAACCTCAACCTGTCAAGAATTCTATATCTATCTCTTTCTATCACTTTAATCTTTTCACACACATTAACACTTTTATTAATTATAATCAATAATGTCTCTTTGATAACTTTCTTACTGTATTCTACTATTTCTCTTCTACAATTCAATTAATAAATATCCTTTTTTTTCCATTCAACACTGCCCGCAGGCTATGCTTTGCATATTAAAAATTCTCTATTGTTATTCTCTTCAACAAAAACACAACTTCTTCCTCCACATCCTTTCTTTATTTAACACTGCACTTTCACAGTAAACGCACGCATTGTAACATTTCAACATTTAAAAAAAACACTCACTCAGCATGAACTGAATTTGTAAATTCTCCTCCGTCACCACTACCTCAAATGCTGAATCCGCATTTCCTCATTTAATTCCAAATTGGAATTCAATTTTAACACATCAGTAAGTGTCGAAATACCAAATTCTCTTTCGACACTAGCTGATCCTTCACAACCACTCAAAAATTAACAATTGTGCACTTAAACAACACTTGCAAAATCGCACACAACTCATCTAAGACTCTCTTTCCTTTTACACGTGAAAATCATCGAAAATTTTAAAAGATATGCACCAATTCAATTCACTTAACACAATTTAATTTATCTATGCTATTGATTTTCAGTTCAAAGGGAGTCAATGTTCAAATAGCAATAAGACATGGGCCCCCCTCGCACATGGACACAATGATCTACTTCCAACGGACTTCAATAAACTCAAAAAACTCAAATTAAACAATACAATTGCTACAATAAACTCTGAATAACTCCCTCAAATATCCAACTATTATATATTATTATTATTGTTGTATAATGTTTAAATGTATATATACTCTATGCGCTCAAAAGTTGAGTAAATAAATTTTCAAATCTACACATAGCACCTGTACACTCATTTAACCTATCCTTTTTTCCCCTGTATTCCTCCTTAAAACAAAAATTTTTTCTTTTCCTTACTACAAACAAACATATATGAATCCTTCAAAATATGTTTGTTTCAATATTCACAATAAAAAAACTCTTACACTATATTCTGTCTCACATGCACTAATCTTCAAATAAAACAAATCTTTTACAAACTCATGGGCCCCCCAGGACATCTACACTATTCACTTACTTTTCTTTATATATTGAAACTTTCAAAAAAAACTTCCTCTACACATTGAACAAAATTCAAATACAAACTACTTCTACTGCTACACTATATGCTCTTCAAGACTTCAAACCAACATGGCGGCCCTCTCTCCTAGCCACGCGCGCTCCTTCTACCTAGCACTACTATATCTATATTACACTCCAACGCGCTGACGCACCGACGCGCACCGCTCGGCCATTTTAAAATTTTCAAACTTTCAGCGTCGTACTGTGCACTATACTATTTCACTATTATACTTATATTTATTCATAAAAACACAAGAAATTGCCACACGAGAAAAAGTAAACATCTCGGTGGAACACCTCCAATTTTTGTCAGCTGGAGTGCTTAAGTGCACTCTATTTAACTTTAAATATTTTTATTAATTGTCGAGTCTTTGCTTTAATACCTACTCCGCAGGCATCAGGCGGTCATTCCTGACTCGTCGGACAACTTCTTTGTGCTTTCAATATTTATAATATGTGTTATATCTAATTAAAATTCTTACCTAATTGTTGTTCTAGTAAAATAATAATCTTCTCGTTTTTTATATTTATGTTTAATCAATGATAATGTGTCCGATGTGTGAATTGATTCAATCCTTGGAGTTGTTTTGATTACTAGCAATCCCGCTAGTTTAAATGTTTATTTACGCTGATAATCAAAATGATACAAAAATGGTCCAATAATCTATTTATTTATGTTCACTGCCGTGATGATATTCTACTAGAAATCTACTAATGATGTATAACAAAACTCTTGGGCTAACTCTAAAACTCTACTCTGATCTGTACTGGGCCAGGGCTCAAGAGCGACTGACCAATTGCTCGACTCATTGTCGCCGATGGCTCTCTTCGGCCAACAATTAACGCAGATGACAGAGATTGCAACCTCCGCCCGCGCGTCCCTTGCCCTCTCTCTATGCACTATATACTTTAAGTATATCGCACCGTAAGCTCATGTTGCACATTTCTTAGGCCGAGTGGCGGCACCAAAGAAGTACACTGTCAGCTATAACCGCACAATATACTATGTTTCGAGAACAATCGAAATTTCTCCAGAATACTCGGAACATAACATTATCATGGAATCTCTGTGATTAATTTACTTAATAAAAAATTAGTTTTTCAATTTCCAGAGGGCATAAAGTATAAGCAGCTACCAGAATATGGATGAGCGTCCTTTCTTTTAAGGGAAGTATGCCTTCTGCTATCTAAAAGATAAAAAAATAGAGTTATCAAGCCCATCAATCAAAATGATACCTTGAGAAATTTTAAGTTGATAGGGTGTTTTAGCGTGTCTGGCGGTGTTGATAGCGTGTTTTAGTTCGTGCAAGTGTTTGTCCCAGTGGCTGTGGTTCGCCGCATAAGATGAAATCATAGTCTTAAGGGTACGGTTACTTCGCCTCACGGGATTCGCCTGCGGATGATATGGTGGAGTTATTACGTGCTTCACTCCATACTGCCCCAACGTTTCTGCTAAGTGTTTGTCAATGAACTCCGTCCCGTTATCTGTCAGTAAGTATTCTGGCGTTTTACATCTGAACATAATTAATTCTTCATAAGCTCTGGCTATTGTCTTCCCGATCGCCTGGCGTAAAGGGTAGACCTCTATCCAGCGTGATAAAAGGTCTTGGAAGACTACCAGGTACTTGTTCTGCCTAGAGCTTTTGGGAAATTCCATGACGTCGGCTGCCACGACAGACCACTGTCTTTCTACCAGCCGTTTTCCGATAAGTCCTTGCGGAGCCTGCTGAGAGATTTTGTAAGCCTGGCAAGTCTGACAGCTTTTGATGAATTTACACACGTCCTGGAATAATCGTGCGATTCTGTCGTAGGTTTTCTCTACTTCAAGATGACCGGCAGAGATTTCTGTATGTGCTGTGTTTCTCACATTTCCTCGGGTACTACTAACTTCCAACCTTCATCTGGATATGTAATCGGATCGAGCATAGGATTTTCTTTATGTCGATATAATTTTCCGTCTTCTATGCGCCATTTGGGGTAATGCGAGGGGTTCTCTTCGACTTCGTTTTTCCGTTTAATGTACTATTTGTCTTCTATCTCCGTCATGCCGAGATCCGATCATCCGAGATAGTGCATCGGGAACGACGTGATTCGTGCCGCTTCGATGGACTATGTCGAAGTCCCACTGTTGGATTTCTATAGACCATTTAGCCAGTCGTCCTTTTGGTTCTTTAAGAGATCGAAGCCACCGCAGTGCACTGTGGTCGGTGATCACCGTGAAGTGGTAACCTTCCACGTATGGCCTCAGTTTCCATATAGACCAAATGTGTGCTAGACATTCCTTGCGTAGTAGTGTAGTTAGTTTCCGCAGCTGTGAACACTCTATTGACATAGACTATGCGATGCTCTCAGTCATCGAACTCTTGAGTGAGAACGGCTCCGATAGCGTAGTTGCTCGTATCACATTGAATCGTGAAAGGTCTTGAAAAATCGGGTCTGGCTAAAACTGGCGCGTTTGTCAAGGATATTTTCAGTTCTTTTGGCCACGTAAAAGACGTGTGAGAGGTAATTTGATTTCTGACTCGTAGTTCCGTCAAATCTTTAGGTGCCTGACATCTTAAAATTGATTCCGCTTTCATCGGGTCTGTCCTCAATCCATCTCTGTCAAATATAAATCCAAAATATCGTATTTCTTTTACTCCAAACTCACATTTCTTCCGGTTGATCGTTAGTCTGGCTGAAGTTAGTTTGTTACTACGTGTTTTACTCGATGGTTATGTTCTTCTAACGTGTCTGTTGCAATGATGATGTCGTCGAGATATCCAAACACGTTAGAGGAGTTTTCAGGACCGAATAAAACGTCAACCAAACGCTGCAGAGTGATCGATGCGTTGCACAAACCATAAGGCATTCTTTTGAATTACCATAACCCGTAACCTGGCACGGTAAAAGCTTTATACTTCTTGCTACTTTCTTCCATTTTCACTTGGAAGTATGCCTGCTTCAGGTTGATTCTATTTAATTATCTGGCAGCTCTCAGCCTGTCTAAAATAATATGCATCTGTGGTAACGGGTAACTGTCCTTCTTCATTACTTTGTTCAGCTCAATATAATTCACGCAAAATCTCTCCGTTCCTTCTGGTTTTGGTACCAATAATGGTTGACTGCAGTGATTACTGGCTGATCTTTCGATGATTCCCAGACGTCTCAGTTCAATTACTGCCTTCTGAATTTCCTCTATTTTCCGAGGCGATCTTCGCCTAGCTTTACATCGTATTGGGGTTGGGTCGGTGACGAGAATGTGATGTTCAGTTAGGTCCGTATAACCTAACTCTCCCACAGGATTGTCTGGCAAGATTTCAGCGACCATCTCTTCAATCTCCTGTCTTTCCTTGTCGCTAAGTTCGGATATTCCGGCATTCTCCGCGATAATGACTGACGGTGATCTGGCTATTGGTCTGTCGAATTCTCTCCATGTAACTTCTTTGGAGGAGCGGAGACGGCTCAGTAGGCAGAGTGTCGGACTCGTGATCCAAAAGTTCTGGGTTCGATCCCGACTCTCGGCTTTTCTGTCATTGGGACACCTCTATGTTTACATACACCTGTATGTATATACTTAAGTGTCTTATAACGTCGAAGCTCCAGTGGTTCGGATTCCACTGTACACAATCTATGGATGTATTGTGTAGCTAAACTGTAGGTCCAGTTTGGGCGTGTGCAGTCCATGTGTGCGTCGAGCATATATATAAGTATATCTGCTCGGGGCACAGACATGGCTAAAACATGCCTAGACTATAGGGAACTCCGCCGACCGGAGCCACAAGGTATACTCTAAAGGTATCACACTGCGTGCAATCGGGCGGCGGGGAGGAAGGTACAGCATAATGGGCATCTGCCTCAGTGCTCGGTCATGGCACGTCCCCGAGCAAGGGCCGCCATGACCACCTCCACCACTACCAATCGGGCAAAATGTAAACTTCGTTGGATCGCCATCCTCTCTGACTCGAGTCTATTTTAAATATGTCGCAAAAATCTTTGCCCAAAACCATTTCATGTCTGACATCCTTCACTGCTCTGGTATTTAGGGTTTCATTTATTCCGTTTAATTCTAAATGAATAGGTAAAAATCCTAGGACTCGGTTTAGTCCACCAGTGACTGTCTGGATTGTCGCTGTGCAGGGTTGCAATCTCCTTTTGTATTTCTCAGCTATTTCCGAGTCTACTAAGAAAATCGTAGCCCCTGGATTGAACAGTGCTCTGTATTCTTTTCCTCCTAGGTCAACATTTATGTACTCTCTATTGTCTATTGTGGATCCAGCTATAGGTATCTTGTGATTTATTGTCGACTTCAGCTTCCACCATCGGCGCAGAAGCTTGGGTGTCTGGCAGTGTATCATTGATGAGAGCCTCTACCGCAGCCTCAATCTTCTTTAGTCTCCAATATTCTGTTTCTTCTGCAATCGGATCGGTAATCTTTATATTAATTATCCTCTCGTCATTATTCTCCAGTAACTCCTTTGTTGCGATTAGTTGTTTCTCTTCGTCGCTGGATCTACGTGACATTGTGTCTCAAAATTTGCAGCTTCATCTATTTCGAGATCACTTTCTCTGGCGGTAACTCTGGTCTCACCCAAGTCCAAAGATTGTACTAATTTCTGGGCTGTTTTCTTGTTAACTCCGGCCTCCTTGTGTAAGGTTGTCGTTGTAGTAGGTTCCTGCCCAAAATCTAGCTTCGCTTCTTCTCTCATGGCTTTCCTAAATTCCGCCAATTCTTTTATCTTCTCTAGGCCACTATTCGAGAATTTTACAATATCTTCCTGGCCCTTTGCCGCCTCCGACTGATAGTTGCTGCAAAAGTTTTCTCGCCTTGACACAGTTGGTGCAGTTTCGAAAACGTGCTCCTACTTGTACGTGCTTTTTTACTGGTGAGGATTGCAGCAAAGTCGAAGTATGCTGGCTCATGAACCATTTAGTACTGAGTAACGATTTGTTTGCTGCTTCCGTCAATAAATGCTTTACATGTTCCGAATATTGTATGCTTGTTGATCCATTAGGCTGTATATACTCTTGCGGTATTACTGGTTCTAACTGTGTAATCAGTTGTGTGACGTCTATTCCATCTGTTCTGGCATTATTGGACTCCATTAGTCGTGGGATTAACATCTGTCCGTCCCATTCATACCATGGTGCTGCCAAGTGTGTTTCAGTTAGTAATCTCGCTCGGAGTAATCTATCCCGTAATACTCCTTTATTTCCATTTGTGTCTGTATTTACTTCTTCTAATTCTTTCTGTAGTTCTCTTCGATCCATTTTGACTATTTCTCCTGTTAATGCTCTGACCTCCCCGTTTTTACTAAGTGCTTTCATAATCACAAAATTTAGATGAACTACCTACCTGGCTGTAATTCGGTATTCGCTCTTCCTCTCATTCTGCGATTGTCTCGTGCCCTAAAATACGCGCGGCGCAAACTATCGCGTAATTGCTCTAGACACACAAAGAATCGTGGACGAGCTCACGTACGTTTGGCGAAGGGAATATCAATATTGCTGCTTCTTACTTCCAATGGCTATCTTACTCGCATCCTATCTCTGAGGATACTCTAAGGATACTCTCTCGATACTCTCCCGATACTGATTGGATACCTGTTGCTCTCTCCTTCATCGCGCCGAGACGTCTCTAACTAGCTTGCTTGCACGCATGATATTTCCGCTAGATCGCTCGTTCGTACCCATCGCTCATTAACAAGATTTCGCATGCTTGCTCGCTTGCGCCCTCTTAACAATTAGTTCTAACGCGCGATATTTGAATTGCCTCGTCCGGCTGACTGGCTGTTGATCTCCTATTTTCCTATGTCTGGCTGCGCTTGTACATTTTCCTCTATGTTTTCTTTAGATGGTATTTTCTCCTCGCTCGCATGTCTACTGTGAAGGAAACCGCAGCCCTCCACCTATTGTCAATAACATCCGAGGCTCGTCGCGTGCCTCCACTCTTGCATTAGTCGTTCGCTTTATCTCTCTCTCATTCAGTGTTCGTCTCTCTCTCTCTCTCTCTCTCTCTCTCTCTCTCTCTCTCTCTCTCTCTCTCTCGCACGCATTGCTCTTATGCTCGCGAACTTGGCGGCGGTCGCTCGCGTTTGGACGCCTCGTGGCTTTGCTGTGCTCTCAACTGCTACCGCTCCTATCTCTCTCTCGCTAGCTCTCGCTGGCTCGCGCGGCGCTGCGTGCTGCTTGATGTTCCCTCTCTCTCGCTCCTACTGGCTGTTCTCATCCGTCTCTCCCGCTCTCACTGGCTACCTGGCGGTAATGCTCGTGCCTGTGAACACCACCGGGTATAAGTTTTTATACTTTTTCTCGACGTGGCTCGGGTGGTGTCTAGGTGAGCATGTGTTGACGGTAGCTCGTTAGATTCCCCCTCTTAAACCTATATATATATATATATATAAATACAGCAAAAGAAAATTCATGTTGATTTAAAAAATAACACGGTGTATGAAAACATCGTCTGTCGTCTGCGGAAAAACAATGTACACTGAAGTATATTTTGTAACGTGGAATTTACTCGCCCGCACCAGAATTCCCGCTGGTGTACAAAGTATTTCTTTTGCGCGGCTGACTTCTTTTACTCCGGCTCGTGATGTTCCTGCAATAGTGAAAAGCGGGATAGTGGTGGCAATTAGGGTTAAACAAATATAAAATGCCAATAGTTAAGATTAATGAAATACAGATATATTATCGTATTATGTACACGATCAATTATTCAACAACAGATTGAATTTATGTAAAGGCATGGGTACGCGGTCACATAACTAACTCCGGGATTGACTGTTGATGGCTAGGAAAAGGGCCGCGGAAAATCCTCTATGAGTGACGTTACTTTAAATTGAAACAGAACGGGAGAACTGCAATCCGCTGTAAATCGCGAAAGTTTCCTCTATGTTCGAAACCACAAAACCGCCACCTAACTTCTCTACATCTCCGCCATAAAAATAATAATCATCAAATACATTTATAATAAAATGTTACCAAATTCCTCTATAAATGTAGTCGACTCAACTCCTCCAATATCCTTTTCCTCCAAAACGTAAACTCCACCAAAAGAAATAATTAGGGAGACGATACAACACTTCCCAAACTTCTCCAAGAATTTCAACCAACGGACCAAAATGGCGTCACAAAATAAAATAGATAATTGACTGCTGAAAAACGACTACTTGGGTTGAGCACCAGTGACGGAATGGCCGAGGCCGACGCTCCGCTTGAGGAAGGATGCCGCGTTTTCCCACCCGGCCTCCTTCACGGAAACGCGGTCTTGGCCTCCAAAATTACGCAATTGGTCCTTTTTCCTAGAAAAATCTCCTATTAGTTTATTGAAACTACCACCAATCTATTTCTTTATCTATGAGTTTCCCCAGCGCCCTCTTTTCCAAATTCTAATTTAGTCATTGGCTTAAAACTCAATTATCGTCCTCCATGTATTTCCTCAATATGCAAATCCGCACCCCCTCTGTCAATATCGATCAATCAATCAATCACGTCGATATCCATCCGGTGGCTCCACCTATAGATAATCTGTAGGGCTCGCGGTATTCAAAATCCTCTATCATTATCTATATTATACTAGAACACCATATATCGAATCACCGAAGATCCCTAGCGCATACATTCCCCTATACGTCTTTATGACCTCCGAGAGTCAACATAAAGTCAACTCTACCGCGACACGCCTCAGTCATGCGTTCACAAACTCTCTGAGCGCTCCAAACGCCATCAACTTCGCGCCACTATAACCCTCTCTTTCTTACTCAAGCGCACGGTCTCTCTCTCTCTCTCTCACACACGCTCGACTCCCACTCTCACTATACCTTCTTTCTCCCGCGCGCGCCGACTCTCTCTCTCTCACTCTTTATTGCGCGTGCCAACTCCCTCTCTTTCTCACACACACACTCTCATGCATGTGACCGCGTGCGCTCGCCACTACCTCGCTTCCTGCCCTGCCCCCTCACGAGCGCCGGCGCGCTACGCAGGTGTAATTCGAGACATCACACTCTGCGCTCCGCATGCGGTCGGTCAGAGGCAACTCCTGCGAGCGCCACCGAGCACTGGCTCCGCTCCAGGAGCTGTCAACTCGCCGAGAGTGAGTCAGCTGGCCGTGCAATAATGTTCCCGACGCAGCAATAATTATTGCTACGTCGCAATCTGTATCGTCTACAGAAAATTAACGTACACTTAAGTATATCTATATAGCCCAGAATTACGTAGATGCTACGCGTGACCTGATATCCGTTGAACATTTGTTCTCCCGCGAGAAGAATTGAGGAGCCCAAACTTTCCCTTTACAATATCTTTCGATCGAAGCAATTTCACAAAATATGACCCTGATGTGATCTTATTACTTTCGTCGTAAGCTTTGATTTAAATGCTCATATGTAAGAAACAAAGCTGTCAATACGAAGAAAACCGTACGCCTAGTTTCCAACAATGCCTATGAGAAGTATAATAGGGTCTGGCTGGCGCCCGACAGCGGCGTATGTAATGATATACTTTATACTTGGCATCGTGGCGCTACCGCACCCTTTGATATTCAGAAATATCAAGGGCATAGTGGGAAGGGCGGGGTATTGTGACGTACTAATAATTATTGCGGGATCGCGTGTACATCGTTATTCACAATTGACGAGTATAGCAGGGAAAATGACAGCTCCTGTAGTGTTTTTTACATTTAATTTTCTATAAAAACTATACACTGGTGGTGTTATTAAAATAATAAAGGGATAATGGAACTAAAATGTCGAAAATCAATGATTTTTCGAAAACATTTCGAAAATTTTTTTACCAATAACGACTTTCACCACCATATTGTAAGGGATATTAGCTACGAAAAAAGCGAATAAAAGAATGAATATATTCATCATTTTAACCCAAGCCCTTAAATAAACAATCTCTTTATCTCTGAAAATCAGATTGTTTAAATAATATATTCCGTTATTAGTGATTCGACTTACTTGTAGATTTTTTTATCGCTTACATCACTCCAAAATATCATCCCAGTCCGAAATACAAAATCAAGGGCTGTTGCCATTTTTGTATCATTAACAAGTGCAGTCATTTCCTTTCGATCAAGTGCTACCTTTCTAATATCATGACGTCTTGCGAATATGAGGCTCGCATGTCCTTCTGCTGCTTTACATTTTGATTGATTTTTGGGATCTTTCAAATATCCTGAAGCACAACTACAATTGAAAGTTCCTTGGATATTTGTGCAAATCTGTGAACAACTTCCGACTTCTAAGCACTCATCGATATCTAGTAACATAAGAAAATAAATGACTTCAAATAGTACATATTGTAATTATTTATCGTCCCCAAAACCAAAGCTATAAACCTAATATAATCCTTTTTCATAAGACATTCATTGTTATAATTCTGTGCGTGAAATCTACACTTAAATTTATTATACGTAAAACTCGAACTCAGGCGCGTCATAAGACCCAAATCCTCCCTTGTACTTTCCCTTCGGTACTTGAAATTGATTATGCGGATAAACCCGGTCCCAGACGTGCTATAAAGTCTAAATACTCCCTTGCATTTCCCCCGTCAGGTTAATAGCGACCAAGTCCATAATGACTGTAGACGCCTATTGCAAATCGTAGAATTCCAAAATGCACTGTTCGCTGTCCCCTAATTACATCGTGCCCAGGACTTCAACTTATTGTGGGCGAAGCTACATGTCATTCAACCAATCAGCGTAGGAGATGAATGTTATATGCGCCAATCAGTGTAAGGGCTAATGTTTATGTGAATTTCTGATTTGAGAGATCCTCCGCGCGTCTAAGTTCAGACTAGATAGAATTCGTGCGTCGAGCTGAGAAGACGTCTGTAGCTCTCACGCTCTCAAATGCAGTTGTGTAAATAAAGATATTATAGTGTTCCATAAAATATTTGAAGTTTTCACAAATTCGTCACCCGTAATCTATATGTGCAGCCGAGGAAATTTGAGTGCGCCGCATGTTGTGCAGCTTTGACTAGCTGACTGTGTGATGTGTCTTACAATGCACAACATTCATTACATGGGACCACCGAGATACGCTAACCCATCGATTTGCTACTACGTACCAATATATTATAAATTATTAATACCGACAGAATACCGAGAGAGGGACATGCGAAAACAGCACACGCAACACAGAAACAGAGCAAGAAACGATAAGAGGCGAGCCAGTAACCAGATCCGGTACTCTCTACCACGGGCTGTATCCCCGTAATAGCGCTCTAGGCTTCATGGTCGAACATAGTCTATTCCCCTCGGGCCGAATCCCCGAGAGTCACGCACTATCCCCTGCTGTGCTTGTAACTGCTGAACTGAAATAAATCCATTGAATCCAAATGGAATTCTTCTTACTCAAATCCTTCTCCCTCGGGGGTTGGTACGCTGATCAGGGCCGTATCCCTCTTACTCATTGGAAGGTGGAATAGTTCGTACCCCCACCACTCCTTTGAGGCTGCGTGGCTGTGTGAATGCCAACACACCGTCACGGGTACTCTGAGTGCCCAAGCGCCCACATAAGCAGTTCTGCCTTGCCAGTGCACACCCCCAGGCCTAGCAGAGTCAGAACCCCTGGCAACTCCACCCTTGTTGATAATGGTGGATGCTTGACCAACCAGGGTTACTACCTCTCCAACTCCCTCGAACGACCTCTCCCGAGTCTCGAACCAATGGCTTAAAAACGACGAATAAGTTGAGCCGTTTCAATATATGTGTCACAACTATATTATAATATATTTAGACCTTAATATTAGCAAAAGTGAGAGTTCGCTCCGAACTCCGTCAACCAAAAAATTCACGATGATACCTTTTTTCAGTACAAAAGTGCCTGCGAAAGTCCCAGAATGTGGTAGGGCTAGTCCGATGAGCTAAAAATCAAATTGTCAAGATATGTCACTAAAAAGTGATAAATATGCCTATTTTATGCTGCTACTTGGTTCTCTGTGTCGTTAATTGGATATTTTTCATTCGTGTCTTCAATCATCATTGAATTTTCTTCTATTTTTATTCTCTTCTGTGCTATTTTCCGTAGGAAAGCTTTGGCTTCCTCTTTTGTATCATCGTATTGCAAACATTTTTGGGCATAATGATTAGCTTGATCCAGCTCTTCACATTTTAAATGGTATTGTGTTAAAAACTTGTAAGCATAGCTAAGTTCAGCTCTATCGGTCTGTCCTCATTTCTAAAATCATCTGTTACAAAATCTGTGTATGCTGCTACAGCATTATCGTGCTGGCCTAATTTCTCATACAGCTGGACCAAACGTGTAAGAGCCATTCCCTCAATATCACTAAGATTACAAGCTTCATTATAACATTTTAAGGCTTCAGGTATTCTGTCTTGTTTCTCATAAGCATCTCCTAAAGCCAGAACCATTCTGCTATTCCGAGGTCTTAACAGTTGAGCCTCCTTATAATGCTAACCATAAAATGGCAATTTTAAATTGTCGTAGGTTACCAAGCTCTGCAATTTGAAAAGTTCTTTTTCCAATAACTTATTAAAAGCTGTTGGTACGTGTATACAGCAATGGTGTCATGTACTAGATTGTCTAATACAACAACAAAGCCTTTACTTCTAATCTCTTTACTATCATTAGTTTTGAAATACGAAAATGATACGAAGACAGTGGCCTGGTTATTGTTCCACTGGAAAACTGGAGGGGCATTTTGTACATCGAAAGCATAATTTTCACTCAAATCTAGAATCACAATTGCTTCCAAAAATATTCAATAAAATCACAGGTTTCGTCCATCAGTTTTTTTAAAGTGATTACAGGATTTGCAATCCATTGCGAGTTACTCACTTGTTCGACATTATATTCTTCTAATACTTTTGTCAAATATTCTTTGAATTTTTTGACACCTTTCACATGTACCTAGATAGCATTCTGATGATTGGCTATTCTTATCACAAATTACAAAATTGACATGGAAAGGGGTCCATTTTCCTTGCGGAGTTTTTTTGATACCTGTATCATATATATTGATACACGAAAATGAGCTTAAGTCTCCTCAATACACCAAGTTAATGGTAATAAAGTTAGCATTTGTACTTTTTCCTGTCTTTTTGTATTTACATCTTAAAATTTTTTTTTCATGTTTTTTATTAAATCATGAAACTCCTTAACATGATCAACAGGAACCGTTATAACGTCAATTGCATTTTCTTCAGAGTATTCAATTTCACTTTGAATATTCTGAGAATATTCTGACGTTGTACCTGTAAAATAAAAAGTTGGCTTGGTATGGTTTAGGTCAAACCTACGAAATTTCAAAAATGCCATTTTATGGTAAGTATTATTATAATCTGTTACAAAAAACAGTACAAAAAGCTCAACTGTTAAGACCTCGGGACAGGAGGATGGTTCTGGCTTTAGGAGAAGCTTATGAGAAACAAGACAGAATACCTGAAGCCTTAAAATGTTATAATAAAGCTTGTAATCTTGGTGATATTGAGGGAATGGCTCTTACACGTTTGGCTCAGCTGTATGAGAAATTAGGCCAGCACGATAATGCTGCAGCAGCTTGCACAGATTTTGTAACAGATGACTTTAGAAATGAGGACAGACGGACAGAGCTGAACTTAGCCATTCTTATAGGACACTTTGAAAATAGTTGGTTTGATCAGAAAAGGGAAAACTTTGCCTTTTTTCAAATCCTATTTCCTGATCCACCCGACTATTTTTAAAGTGTCATAGCTCAAATTAAAGCTCTTATCTTTTACTTTTTTTTCAAATGTATCTGAATTTTAAGGTTCTTGTGCGATAAACTCTATATGCACTTCTCAAAATCAGTAAAAAACTATCAACTTCGTGAGCATATATATAATTCATCAGATAAGAGCCTTTTAATTTTAATACACTAAAATGGAAGTTGAAATAATGAGCTTTGATTTGAGGTATTGAATAAAAAAGAAAAATGATTATTTTTAACGCTTTCTACCATGTAAATGCTTGACAATATTACGTTCCTTAAAATCTTTCTCAATTTTGATCCAGTCGTTAGTATTAACGTTTAGTATTCAAAATTAATCTTTTCTTTTATTTCCATTCTAATGTATCAGAATTAAAAGTCTCTTATCTGATGAACTACACATATAGCACCCAATACTCTGGGAATATTGCTGGAATGCTACTTTGGTAAGTGAAGTAGGATCAATTCTATTGTGGGAAGGTTACGTAACCAGCTCGCCACGCTCAGGCAACATTGCTGCGAAGTGGAATATCCGTTTTAATATTACATCGATTCGATCGCTATTCCGGACCCATCCGTGGAAAGTAAAATCAAATCTAGCTATCTTTGAAAATATTAACGCGTAAACATTTTCACGTTAAGAGTCTGTTGGTCAGACTACAATTTCTTTAGTGTTACTTCTCCTATACCTTCGATTTTACATAAATTTCAATTTTAATTTTACCAAAAGAAAGTTGTGATATCAATACATAAATTGGCAAGTTCTTTTATAAAACGCAATCGATTTGAAATAAATAAATAAGCGTTTAAAAGGGGGAGGATTATAAATATATATGTCTTTATATGAACACTTGACCAAATTGCAGTATGTGAAAAGGTACAGTCGGGTACAATTAAAACTTTGCATAATTGCGACTACTACCACTTTCTGCGCATTCTAGCTGACGTTTGGTGACCGATCACGATGACGCCGTATTTACCGTGGGAGATTAGGCTGTAACGTCGTATGACGTTATCTATTTGAATTTTTAGCTGCAAAATTAATAGTTGGAAGTTGATAATTTGAGGGAATAATATTGCTTTCAAAATTCAAACCAAACATCGATTACGTTAATTGCATAAGGTTTGATGATTGTCATACTTTCAAAAGTAAGAGTTCAGCTGACGCTGAGCTTGCGAAACGCAGACTAAGCGTTATACTTTTGAAAGATCTCGATATTGTATGTAGGATTACAGAATCTTTGAAAATTAATCATCAATAATGTTGTAAATTTGTAAATTAAGTTTAGTGCTTAAAAGAGACGCAATGCCCTCAATTAGGCAGTCAAGATTTTGTATCGACTCCGTCCATGCCGTCCGAAAATTGGCGGAGTTTTGATTATTTAAAATTCATTGTTGTTATTTATTACGGTTTACATACTTTTAATTTGTGTACTATTCTAAAGTTTTGTTAGAAAATAAATGTAGTAAATAATAGTATACTTTTATTGTGTGGAATAATTTAGTTAAATCCTAAAAACCTGTACGTTGAAATCTGAAGGAAATTGTTTAAATCATTTACGCGTTAATATTTTCATAGATAGATAGATTTAAATTTTTACCATATAAGGGATCCAAATTGAAAGTTCGAAAATTATCTTTGATTAAAACAATGAAATAACCGTATAGATATCAAAAGTTATAAAATTAATCTTTAATTCTTATATAGGAAGAAACGACCTTATACTTGCCAGCCTTATACCTTTAAGGTGCGGGAAGATTTCACTACTTTTAAATGGTATAAAATACCTAAATTACAAAGAATCATTAACATTAACTCAATAAGTTATAAATTTAAAAAATTAATGTACACATACTTATGTATTATTGCAATAATAATTTTTTTTTCGACACCGTCTGTACAGCAAATAGTTATGTTTGGATCATTATTATTTAAAAAAGAAATATTTAACGTGTAGTATGAGATTTAGGGATTTTTCACGCGACTTAAATAATATAGTTTATGAGAAACTTGGAGATCCACGCGAAGGTTATAATCTAGCAAAAACCAACAGTAGACTAATACTTCATAGCTTCGTTATAGGGATCTCTATATTCCCATAACTTGGTGCCAACAATCTACTGTTGGGTTCTGCTTGTTTATAACCTCCCCGTGGAACTCCAAGTTTATCACAAATTATATTATTTAAATTGCGTTAAAAAGCACTAAAACTCATACTACGGGTGTGCAATAACGTTTAATCTAGAACCTGCAAAAAGTTTCAAGTGAAAAAATGCATTTACAGAAAAGATGGCATTAGGATAAAAATACTATCAATGGATTTCACTCTGTCAGATACGTATATTTTAATTATCTTATAAAATAAATTAACTTTATAATTATAGAACATGATTCTTTGTTTTAAAATAAATTATTCTTTCTCTGTTACAGGTGTTCCGATGAATTTGTCGTAAAAAAGAAATTTATAAACAGCAGACTTTACTGAATCAGCCTTATTTATCAATGTAAGTAATATACAGAAAAATAAAAATAAAATCCAAAAGTTGTGTATATTATTTCTTCGAACTTAAACGATGAAAATACAACACTTTCACTAGCTTGTCACGTCACAAGAAAATTCTTTTCTTGTATGACCTGATAGTTGTATGCCTTCACAAGTTCGCGTTACCTTATACAAAACAAAACATACTTTTCCCTTGGGAACAGTCTCGTTACATCTGGAAACTTAGTATACTTGCTCTCTCAAAATTGGGGAAAACTTCTAAACCACTTGTCTTCTAAACTTATATAATAATCATAAATCTTGATAAAACATTTTTCATATCACTAGCTTCTCACAGGAATTCCTTCCCTTTATAATATGACAGTTGCGTAACTTCCCAATAGAAGTTCTGTAAAAACTTTCGTCGATACTTAAGCGATGAAAATACAATACGCACACTTTAAACCACTTGACTTCTAAATTTAATAATCATAATCCATAAATCTTGAATATTAAAACTGCAAAACTTACGTAAACTTAATTCACTTCACTATAAGCTTGTCACAGGAAAATTCGTTGAATTTTTTTATCTACCCTGAACGTTATGAAAAGGATACATATATTATTTTTGTCATTTGAGTTCTTCCGGCATTTCTTATAAATGATTTATTAATCAAAGTCTATTCAAGCTTTCTTCAATCAAGTTTGATAATACATTACCATTAATAATAAACAATGCATTGTTTATACGTAAGTGATAAATATTCATAGTCAGGTCGATGGAAAGTATTATCTTGGCTGAAAATACTTCACTAATTTCACTTCGTCACAGGAACCTTATTTTTGCTGGTCTAAGCTTGATAGATATTCCAACTATTCTTGTCAATCGAGTTCTTCCAGCATTTCTGATAAATAATTTATGAATACGTAACCATAATAAATGCTACGTCAGAAACACTTTGTTAACATAAAATTTGATTACACTGGATAAAAGTTGTTACAGTTCATATATTGACTGATCCATTATTAAATGGATATATTTATTATTTTTGAGAATTGAGTTCTTCCATTCTATATATAATTCTTGAATCAAAATAGTTTTTCACTTCACTAATTCCACTTCGTCACAGTAACCTTCTTTTTGCTGGTCTAAACTTGAGATATCCAGCTATCGTCTAGTATATGACATTTTAAACTTTCTTGACTCAAAATTCACTTCGTCTCATCTTGACAGATATTCCAGCTATTGTCATACTTCCCTGACTCAAAGTACTGCTTTAATTTCACTGCGTCACAGGAACCTCCTTTTGGCTGGTCAATTATCAATTATTGTCTGTTATAAATATTTCCCAATAAGTACATGTGAGACCGATAGAAAATATTACACATTTTTTGTTTTTTAAGATCACATACAGAAACCCTTTCATTTTTTTTTCAATATTCACCAATAATGTTTGGCGTATAACCTCCTATAAGAAACTTGTAAAAATCTGAAAAAATAAAATATAACATTTAATCAAAGAATAAGTTTACAAAAGCCAAGTCTTTGATTATTTTGTTACGTCTTCAACCCATGAATACTAAGACAATTAAAGAAAATTTTCATACTATTTAATTGCTAATTATATGTAAAGTTATAATAAAGTTATATAACTTTATGACTTGATGACTTTAATTTATATTATGCATAAGCAAAAATATGCAAGGATATACATATTCGTCTTTTACACATTACGTTAATAACTCTAATTATTATAATCAGAAATTATGCAAAATCAAAATAAAAACTTACGCTTGCTCTATTCCAATCGCTGATTTAAACTTAATAGATTTGTCAGCTATTTCCTAGTTTACTAATGAATATAGTACGTGTGAATATGTGTATAACACAATATTCAAAGACTTTATCCCTCGGTGTTTTTTAATATTTTATAAAAGAGTCTATCAGTACGTGTACACACACTTCTCTTGGTTTGGCCCACATATGTAGCCGTACAATCATTACATTGCAACTTGTAAACAACATTCTTTTCTAATTGTTTTTCTCTTTTGTCTTTGCCTTTAACTATAGTATTACACATATGATTGTGTATTTTCAGCACTGTTGTAATAAATTTTTCATTTAAAGAATGTTGCATTTGTTCGTAAAACCCTTTGACATAGGGTAAAGTAACAATGACATCAAGGACAAATATGGAGAGGACGCACGACAATACCTAAAGACATGGATAACGCTGCAAAGGGATTTAACGAGAGCCAGATCCCAACGACAATTTTTGCTGCGCTGCAGAACTGTTCGACAAACAACCGACGCATATCACAAATATTTCAAGTAACTTAAACCATTTTACTTTCCATAGTAACTCGGGAAATGATAAATTTTACAAAATTGTACAAAATCTTCAAAGAAAAATTTTCAATCTTGGAATTGAAGATATTTGTATCCATATAGAACTTTTAGAGTCAGAAGTTAAAAAATTAAATGAATTTTTACAAGAAAAAATACCACAACAGTTGTTACAATACATTATAAATAATCAAGATACTCTTAACATGAATTATAGAAGTAGACTTAATTGCACACACGAAAACAAGTTTAATTCTTTATTGATCAAAAAAATGTACACTCGAGTCATGAAAAATGGTTTAAAAATCTCACAGACGTAGATATACTAGCGAATATCTGGTGGGTCCGCGACAAAAAGCCCAAATGCTAAAAAGCCCAGAACGCATTGCGCCTGCGCGAAGAAACGGCGCTATAGGGAAATATGACTATACGAAACGCCGGACCGACCAGACAGAAACGCGCAGAGGAAGCCGATAGATGTCGACACTTGTACCCAGACGAATTGTCGACTTATGGGGCTGGGACGGTGGTAGGCGCAGAAGCTTCACCGCTCAAGGAGTCGAGAAAATGTTATAAATAAATTAATATATTGAAAAAAATTAACTCGTAATGAATTGTAATTTTGCTATACACGTTGTATTATGCGTACAGTATGTATATATGTATAGTATATTTTAAAGTTAACAAAAGCTTTACACAAACAATGAACGAGAGTTTTAGTTATATTTGTATTCGATGTCTACTTTTTTTTAGAATTATTAGTTATATAGCAGTCTAAATTTTTTGGAGCTCTAATATTTCTACGTGGCCGTTCTAAACGATTACAAGCGCTTGTTTCTTCTTCAATAGTTTTCATTTGCATTAGTTCAGTCTTCTTCTTACTTCTCTTGCATGTCGAAAGCTACAAAAAGGCATTAAAATAGAAATTGTCAATAGAACTTTTTTCTTCAAAATTAAATAAAACATTTTCATCAAATGCAACGCACCTTCATTTTTTCTCCATTAACTGCGCGTTTTCGGTTTTGAACAGATTGGTTGGTGGTATCCTTGTCGGTTTCCTTTTCAGAAGGAAGAGCATATGAATGATCCATTATAATATTGTATTCACACGTCAATTGCTCATTTGAATTAGTCTCATTATCTTCAAATACTTGTTGTTCAATTGTTTCTTCGTGTTGAATAACAAATGAACCGACTTCTTCGATGATATTGTTCTTGCAACAAGCATTTTCATCTTGAACACATTCTGTACATGAAATAACTTTTTCTTCGAAGGCATTGTTCTCGCAGGAAGTATCTATAATTGAAAAATAAATGAATAAAATATAATGTAAAAAATAATGAATAGCGTATATTATGCTACGTAGAAGAAAAACGTCGAGTCGGCTTCGCCTCGGATGGCAACTTACATATGAACGCAACAGCTCATTTTGTTCCCAATTAGTGCATACAAGTTTTTATCATTTTCCCCGCATAAAGCGATTTTGTATGTCCTTTCCCAAAGATGTCATATTGTCAAAATTGGCTGTAACGCACACAAATAAGTTGTTACCCGAGGTGACACCGAGTCATTTTTTCCGCATAGTGCAATGAAATAGATATATTTATTTTACCTTCACTAATGAAATATTTATCAGCATTATCCGAAACATTTTGGATTTCTCGTAGCACCTTTGATCCACCTTTTTTCTGGTTGCGACGGTTTTGTTGAGTGCTGGTACTTTTTAGGGCATTCTTTGTTTTTAACTTCTTCGGGGCTGCTTCAATTAAGTTACGATCTAATAATTCTAATTTCTGCCCATCCCAATGCGGTGCCACTAATTCTATATCTTCTTCGCCGCTGTCGCTAGCATTCGTAACATCTGATTCTTCAAGTTCATTTATATTTATGTTTTCGATCTCTAAGTCAGATTCACTCTCACCAATTTCATTGTTTAAAGAATCTTCAATTGAATTTGTATCTTCAGCTGTCCCCAACATTAAACTAATGCAATTTTGTACATCTGTATCTGCAAAGGTAATAATTATTATTTAATTATTTGTATATAGCCGCATATCATATTGAGTATTAATGAGCTGCAAAGTCTATTTTTAAACTAACGTGAAAACGAGCGTGTACAAAAAACGTTTACAGACAAAAATTGAAAAAAATGCGTTAAAAACCAATTTTAACCCTTTGTAATTTGAAGGCATTTAATGGAAAAAATCTGAAAATTTTGCTGTACTTTGGAAATACCATAAAAAAAGTTTTATGACATTTTAGATAGAGAAAAGAATTAATTTCTTACCAGTTTTCATGTCAATAACAGTATATTTTAAATCGGCTATGAAGCTTGCAGCAAACATCAAACAGTTGTTCAATTTTATACTCTTTTTCGTTCGGATCCTTGTACAGCTTCCAATTGTGTGAAAGTGCAGCTTCTCTTACCAGAAATAACTTTACTTTCTTTTTACTGCTAATGACGTTACCCGCATCTAATGACATTTTATTCAAATGATTGTTTAAAGATAATTGTTTTAACATTACTGATACATAAATTTTAATTATAAATGTTATATTAATAATAATTATAGTATTACATAATTATTTTATTGAATATACTCACGTAAAAATGACGTGTCTGACATTTTACTTTTGACATACTTATTGATTTCCCTGTGATAGGATTCTATGCTGTTATTTGAAAATAACAGCCCTGAATTTGGCATTCCAATACTGCTTTCAGAGAAGCTTCCAGTCCCTTTTCGAAGTCGCTAATCACCGTGTGTGGAGATAAAAACGGAAATTTTTCTTTAACGTGAGTGAAAACGGCTTTATAGTCGTTAGTTGTTCTTCGCGGCATTAGTACCCATAAGAACGGAAGCGCCTACAAACAATTAATTAAAGCATTAAAAATTTGAAAATGATTTCCTATTTCTACACATATTTTTGAATCACTTACTTTCCCTGAAATACGACCCATTACAGTGAGGAGTTGCGTATTCCGTGTGTACTTAATTGCGGCTCTGTAGGTAGCATCTATATTCCAAATTTTGGAATCTTTCATTTTGTTCATAAATTCTGGTTCATAAAAAGCAATATGGGTAGCATTGCCACATTTGACTCCAGCGTACTGAAGAACGAATTGTTTTTCCTCGTCATCCTCGCCACCTCCTATTTTGAAGGTACGGAATTGCTCGCCATCTTTTGTACCAAGATACTTTAGAAATTCATCTATTGACCTTTGGGACCGCTGCAAACCAGTTCCAAGGACATTAGCTCGCCATCTAAATAGAGTCCGAGAAGCAGTTTCATAAGGCCATCTTATTGAAGCCTTTGGATACCTAGTGACAAGGAAAATTTTATTGAAAATAATTTAATTTAACTTAATTAATTAAATTTTATTCATTTTCATTATACAGGGTGTCCAAAAAGTATCGAAACACGCCTAAAAAGTTTTCAGAGAACATATTTTTGACCTGTGTCAAGGTCATTTCCGTAGTAACTTTTGACGGTCGATCTAATGGTGACCTTGGATTTGACCTTGGACCTTGCCATCAAGGTCATTTCAAAGTCACTATGATTTGTTTAAATGGGAACACCCTATTTTGACATCGGCAAACGAAAGAGCGGAAAATTTTACGTTCAGATATGTATTAAGGTCCAAGGTCAAGGTCACCTGTGAAGGTCGTAGCAAGGTCAAATTGTATTTGCAGGGAATTCTTGCAGAATTAGCAGTCAGAAGAAAGGTAGATGACCTATGTTTAGCGTTACCCAGGAACAACGACGTGGACGTAATAGGATAATGTTCCCTTTGATTAACGTGAGTCCCCTTGCCTCTCACGATGGGGTGCTTGTTTTACGTAAGTCCCCTTGCCTCTCACGATGGGGTGCTTGTTTTACGTGAGTCCCCTTGCCTCTCACTTTAAATATTTAGCGTAAATGCTCGAATTGTTCACCATTCACTTCTTGACAGTAAGCTAATCGATGGTAAAAAGCATTAACAACATTTTCTATCGCTTCAGGACTAATATTTGCTGATTCTAATTCAATCCTCTCTCGTAGCTCGACTAAATTTGTGGGCTTTGTTTTGTATACTCGATCTTTTAAATAGCCCCAGTAAAAATAATCAAGAGGTGTCAAATCAGGTGATCTGGCTGGCCATTCAATTGTGCCCCTTCGTCCTATCCACCGATTAACAAACACTGCATCTAAAAGATTGCGAACATCACGTGCATAATGAGCTGGTGCGCCGTCTTGTTGGAACCATGTGTTCATAAAGTTGTCTCCTGCTATTCTTCTTATCGCAGGCACGATTTGATTGCGTAGCATTTCTTCATAGTTTTCAGCATTTAAGTTGCCATCAATAAAAAACGGACCTACGATTCTGTTATTGAATATGCCTGCCCATACGTTTAATTTTTCTGGGTATTGTGATTTATCTTCTCGTGCCCAATGTGGGTTTGTTTCTGCCCAATATCTACAATTGTGTCTATTGCAGGTTCCGTCAAGTTGAAATGTCGCCTCATCTGAAAAAACAATATTTGATGGGAAGTTAGGATTTTGCACTATACGTGTCATCATGTCATCACAAAATTCAACGCGACGATCAAAGTCATCTTCATTAAGTTTGTGAATCAGTGTGACTTTGAATGGATGAAAGTTAGCATATTTTAGTATGTTATGAACAGATGACTTACTTATATTGTGCTGTTGTGAAATTCTACGGGTGGAACTATGTGGTTCCTCAATGAATGATAACAAAACATCCAGGGAAGTATCATCGTTTGTTGCTGACTTTGTTTTTCCTGATTTTGGCCTATCGTCGATTGTGCCGGTTTGTTCAAACTTTGTAACAAGGTTCCTTGCAGTTGAAATGACAATCCCAGTTCTATCAGCTCTAAAAGTCTCATTAAAAAGATTAATCACTGTGCGGTAAGGTTGCACTGCGGCACCCCAGCCTCTCATCATGAGAAGTGTAATTCTTTCTCTTTTCGTAAGATGTTGCATTTTCAATTAGGTATGAACAGATTTTATTGTTGATCAAACTATGAATACTTAAATATCAATTTAAAGAAATAGATTTTACAACCACTATACTTATTTAAGATTTCGAGGTAAACATTTGTAGTTTTAAAATAAGTGGGCAATATAATTTGCTTGGTAACTTATGTTTTTAAGGTGCTTTTTTTAGTGTGAGATCGCGATTTACCGAATGTAGCCATCTAGAGGTCTGGTTCAGTACTGCAACGTTGGCGTTAAGTTTTAAAACTTTTTGAACATTACCATAAAATATGTATGTTTCTGTTTATTCAAACGATTATGGGGTCGCTGAGAACTAATTAAGAGTTCACATTTAGATTGGGTATTATTAAAAACTTAATGAAGACTGGTTAACGCCCAAATAAACAATTTATTTAAATGTAACAAAAAATGAGTCTTAATTTGTTCAAGGGCTTTTCAGGGTCGCTAAGTACGGATTTTGAGTTGGTTTTTAGTTTAGCACTATAAAGGACTTCATGAGGCCCGGTTAAGGCTCAAATAAATAATTTTTTTCAATGTATCAAAAAAATAAGTTTTAATTTATTTAGGGGGGTTTTCGGGGTCGCGGAGTAGGAGTTTTGGATCGAATTTCAGTTTGGCACAATGAAGGACTTAATAAAGCCCGGTTAAGGTCAAAATACACAATTCATTTAAATGTAACAAAAAAAAGTTTTAGTTCATAAAGTGGGTTTTTAGGGCCTTTGACCTTGCTACGACCTTCACAGGTGACCTTGACCTTGGACCTTAATACATATCTGAACGTAAAATTTTCCGCTCTTTCGATTGCCGATGTCAAAATAGGGTGTTCCCATTTAAAAAAATCATAGTGACCTTGAAATGACATTGATGGCAAGGTCCACGGTCAAATCCAAGGTCACCATTAGATCGAGCGTCAAAAGTTACTACGGAAATGACCTTGACCCAGGTCAAAAATATGTTCTCTGAAAACTTTATAGGCGTGTTTCGATACTTTTTGGACACCCTGTATATTGAATCAAAGATACAATGAAAAGACAATAAAAACTGTAGCAGTAAATGAATATTTCTTTTAAAATTTAAACATCCTCAACAAGTAGTTATAATTTAAAAGCATACATGATACATATAGCTGACCACTCGATAAAATGTAAATCACGATTAATTAGAAGGAAAGTAGAAAAGTGCTTTAATTCGAGTTAAAGAACATTAAAAATGAACGCGCGAGTGAAAAGCATTAAAGAAAAAGTAAATTTTACAGAATTTTTAATTTTCTTGGATTTCCTTGGATAGGATAGTTTTGAAGATATCGTCTATATAGATTTACATTTCCACCCGACGATATTCTCTATTTTGCTACAATCACATGCAAAAAAAAATTTGCAGTAGTTCAATTGGTTTAAAAATAATTAATCTTTAAATCTAAAGCTTCTTAACCCAACCCCGTGTAAAAAGAGACAGAGAGTAGTAGACTCGAAGTAGTTGGTTCGAAAATTAAAAAAAAAATGTTCCTGCTACACCAGTCGGACAGCGTTTTTCTTGTTCTTTAGGACGTACTAAAGACGAAAAATATAGCGTTCCCACGATATCGAACTTGTGAAACTGTTTTTTTCAACAATATTTATATGTATATGTGCATATCCATCCTATTTCGGAAACAACTCACCGGAGCAAGTCGCAAAATTTTTTCTTGAAGGCACACCTACCAGACCTGATTTTTCTCGTTCCTTAGGTCATTCTGAAAGAGAAAAACCTCGCGTAACTGGCCGGTCGAAGGGTATACTTTTTTCCGGAGCAAAAGCGACTCGAAAAAACGAGAAAAGTAGAAAAGTGCTTTAATTCGAGTTAAAGAACATTAAAAATGAACGCGCGAGTGAAAAGCATTAAAGAAAAAGTAAATTTTACAGAATTTTTAATTTTCTTGGATTTCCTTGGATAGGATAGTTTTAAAGATATCGTCTATATAGGTTTACATTTCCACCCGACGATATTCTCTATTTTGCTACGAAAAAGAGAATTCATCAATTTTTTTCTCGCAAAGTATGGACTGTTATAAAAATTTCATTAGAATAAATATGTCTTGAAATTCATTAAAGAATGCTCTGAAATTTTTTCAGATACATCCGACACAATTTTTGATTTTTCGAAAATTCAAAAAAATCGCAATTTTGAAAATCGTCAGTTAAAAATCTGAAAAAATTTCAGAGTGTTCTTTATTGAATTTTAAGTCGATATTGTTCTAATGAAATATTTTTAAAAGTCCATAGTTTTTGAGAAAATAAATTCTTGTTTTTTCATTATTTCTCGTTTTTTGAGTCCTTTTTGCTCCGGAAAAAAGTATACCCTTCGACCGGCCAGTTATGCGAGGTTTTTCTCTTTCAGAATGACCTAAGGAACGAGAAAAATCAGGTCTAGTAGGTGTGCCTTCAAGAAAAAATATTGCGAGTTGCTCCGGTGAGTTGTTTCCGAAATAGGATAGATATGCACATATGTACAATTTAAAAATCAAAAAATGCTTTTTTTACACACTGCATAGTTCTCGAGTATCTAAATATTTCTCATGCATGATAGTTATTTATTACGGCAAAAGAGCTTCAATTTAAGCTATTGAACATCAAAATCTGATTGTTGGATTACGAGTTATTGGTACTTAATTATAGCAATTGTCCCTCAAATGCAAATGTTTCTAGAAAACATTGATCAATTTTTAATTTCCAACCTATGCGTTTCCCAAAAAACTTGTAATTGTAAAAAGTTCTTAGAATTACTCAAAGAAAACATCTGAATTTTTTGAGATCGATTCGAGTCATTTTTCGATTTTGCAAGGTAACGATTTTTGAAAAATTAAATAAAATTAATTAAATTGTTTAAGTACCAATAACTCGCAATCCAACAATTCGATTTTGATGTTTTGTACCTTAAATTAAAGCTCTCTTTCCCTACTAAATAACTATCATACGTGAGAAATATTTAGATACTCGAGAACTATGTAGTGTGTACAAAAAGCATTTTTTGATTTTTAAATTGCACACATAAATATCAAAATTTTTTTAAAAAACAGTGTCACAAGCTCCATATCGTGGGAATGCTATTTTTTTCGTCTTTTGTACGTCCTAAAGAACAAGAAAAACGGTGTCCGACAGGTGTAGCACGAAAATTTTTTTTTTTAATTTTCGAACCAATTATCTGAATATTTTTCGCGGATTTGCACATAAACACTTTCCACGGATCCGTCTGAGCCACCGCCAAGTTTGCATGTGTTTAGCATAAAAGTTATAGATATTTTAAAAATACAATTTTTGACTAGAATAATTGTACATTTAGACTGATTCAATATTTTATAAAACCCCAAAACTGATTTTTTTTAAAGAAAAATTTTAATTTATCTAGATTATCTCTGCGAAATTAAGTCCAATCGAGCCAAATTTTTTTTTACAAACGCTACCTATGCTAAATCATGACAGAAGGAAATTGGACTGAATCCTATTCATACAAAAAATATGCGAGCATTTTTTAAAATTTCGAAAAACGGTTTTTTGGTCATAACTCAAATTCTAAGCATTTTACACAAAAAACTTAAAGGGAAATGTTGTAGATCTCTAAAAAATACAACTTTTTTCTCTTGACATGAACAGTCGCAAATGCTTAGAATTTAAGTTAACAGGCTAAAATCGAATTTTAATATTAAATTCATTCGTTTTTCAAAATAAAACTTTTCAGATATACGTTTTACATACTGCGAAGATAACTCCTATCGATTCAAATTTTTTTATATAAACTCTTCTTATGTTAGTACCGTGACAGAATAACTTTGGGCTGAATTCCATATATACAAAAAATGTGCGGGCATTTCTTAGATTTTGGAAAAACGGTTTTTTACCAACAGCTCAAATTCTAAGCATTTTCCAGAAAAAAGTGAAATGGGAAAGTTGTAGATCTCTAAAAAATACAAATTTTTCCTATTAACGTGAACAGTCGAAAATGCTTTGGGTTCAAATTAACAAGCTAAAATCAAATTTCCACATTTAAACAATTCGTTTTACATAATAAAACTTTTTAGACTTACGTTGTACATAAAAACGTTCAACATAGAAGTTGTAGATATTTTAAAAATACAATTTTTGACTAGAATAATTATACATTCAGAATGATTTAATATGTTATAAAACCCCAAAACTGATATTTTTAAGAAAAATTTCAGTAGCTCTCGATTATCTCTGCGAAATTAATTTCAATCGAGCCAACTTTTTTTTCATAAACTTCCCTAGTGTTAATAAGGTCAGGTGACGATCCTATTTTGGACCCAATCCTATTCATACATTAATTATACAGTCACTTCAAAAAATCGCTAAAAACAGTTTTTAGACCATAATTTTGAATTCATGCATTTTACAATAAAAAGTTAAATGGAAAAGTTGTAGATATCATTAAAAAACAAATTTTTTCTATTGACATCAAAAATAAAAAATGCGTTTATAACGACAGTTCAAAATCGAATTTTAACATCAAAATATTAATATTTTCACAAACAACTTAAAACTACGACATTTTACAATAAAAAAATTATTTACATTAATTAAAATTAAATTACATTACAAAATGTACCTAATCAAAATTCTACGTATCGCGGTCGTGCCTATTATGCAAATGCGTAGCGTTTGTATTACGGGGGATGCTAGTTTATTGTGAATCTTATAAACTAGTAATTCATGTTACGTAAGTAGTATACCCCGGACTATGGAGCGTCAAAACAAACCCCCACCACCGCACCCAGAGCGGTGGGGAGATTTGCAATGACGCGTCCATAGCCCGGGGCGGGAAGGGGGGGCCACCAGGTGAGAAGGGGGTCACCAGGTAAGAGGGGGGGGGGGCCGCCAGGTAAGAGGGGGGTCACCTGGTGAGAAGGGGGTCACCAGGTAAGAAGGAAAGGGGGACCAATCGAGAAAATTGGGGGGAGGGAAATAAAAAATTAATCTAAAATTACCTAAAATTAGACCTCATCCTCCTCCTCCTCTTCCATTGAGGAATTCCTGCACATCATCCTCGAAAATGAAGAAGCCGACGCCTGCCTGAAACCGGACCAGGTGCTCAGGCTCCGCGTCCCAGTCTTCTAAGCCGTTATCGGCCATAGCACTTAAGAATCACAGTTTTTTTAGTTTATAAGTAATTTAGCTGCGGGGATAATCACAGAAAAAAAACCGTGAAGCGCGCGCGACGAGTGATGAGCGATTACTAAAGGGCTCATCGCGTCATGCAAAAATCAAAGCTGTAAACATCCCACTCTGCAGACATGCAGGTGGGCCTGAATCAGCATCTTCAGTACATCCGTACGAATATAGAGTCTGACTAATCAACACGATTAGTCATACTCTAGCTGCATCCAAGTGCGAAAAGATGCAGCGAAAACAAAATTCGGGTAGGCGTGCACCAGCAGGTATAATGAATCATTGCGCCTGTATGCTTAAGTTCTAATCTACTAAATTCGAACTCAAAGAGAACGAAAATTCTTTTATTTTTCCGATTATTGTTTTCAAAACCAAAATATTTAGGCTTTTAAGTATTGAAAAATTTTACAATCACACAGCGAACGCCGGGCACACCGAGGACACATCCACTTCCTACAAATTTTACACTCCTCCCACTTGAAATATTGGTTAACAAACTGTAGGTAATATCTTTTATTGCAAAATGAGCACTGATCGCCGCGTTTTATTTTTGGTTTTTCTATCGGCACGAGACACGGTAGTTTACGCGGCGTTTCAGAGTTTTTTATAGGTGCTGGTTCACTTATATTAATTATGTCTACGTCACTATCGGTCTCCTCGTTTTTAATAATAATAAATTCGTGACACTCGTGACACGCGGGCTGAATCTTTTCAGGCACTTTTACCGACTCTGGATTCTCTATAATAAAAACTTCACTGTCACTATCGTTCTCTACAATGGAAACCTCACTGTCACTGTCACTATCACTAATAAATTCAATGTCACAATCCGAATCGGTAAGGTCTATCAATATTACTTTATGAGTTTTGTCCATTTTCACGGTTCACCGAAATGCGCGACGCTCTGTGGTCTTCATTCGCCGAGGGCTCGTTAGATACTAAGGAGATTTTTCCCTCTCTTGAAAATACTGCAGAACATGCATGTACATAAACTGTACTTGCATGTTACTCATCATCTTGATTTTGTTGTCATTGCATTTTCGGCAGCGCGCTTTCCGATTCTCCGCAACTGCACCTGCATCTTAGTCATCTTGTCACCGTTGCATTTTCGGCAGCGCGCTCCCCGGTTCTCCGCGGTATTATAAGATACTGCCTTCCAAGTCAATTTTGTCTTATTTTTAGCATAGCCGAGTCATTGCAGTCATGTCTATGACAATGACGTCGAATTAGCTGTAAAGTTATTTGCTTATGGAGTTTAGCACTAATATTCAATTCATTGGCTCACAATCGAACGCACCGACATCACCAAAAATTAGCACGTATAAGGAAAGCAGGAGGGTGTCAATTGTTTAAAACGAAAATTATTTAGGTGTGCGGCTTGATCGAGCATTACAAGGACCCATCCTGTTAAAATTTAATTTATAATATTTCTCTTATTGTGATTTGGTACTCATTATCTAAACAAAGTTTCAAACAGGTACATCTTATAAACTATGATCGTTTTGCATTTTTTAAACTGACTGTATTCAATGTTTTTGTTCGATCAACGACGAGAAAAATTCATCCACTGTAGTACTCCTTGAAAAATAATATTAAAAAAAAAATACTAAAAAAAGATGAACAGAAACGGGTGTCAAGGAAAGAGCTCAAATTTGTAGAAGTTAACGAAAATAACATCACATGAATGAAGCAATTACAATTATTTTTGAAGGATCGTACTGGTAAATGTTACTTATCGGGCCGAATCTGCAATGCAATGAAATTGTGAATATGCTTTCATTATTTACTTAATTGAAAAATAAAAAAAATCAATTTTTCGATAACTGCAAATTTTTTATTGTAGTTTGCAAGAATATTAAAATGATAATCTGATGAGTTAGCAATTAGGCAAAAAGTTTATACATTATTCGAAAAAACTGTTGAAAATTGGAAAAAAATATATATTTTACTTTTTCGTTAACTTTTCAGGCTTTTTTAAGTTTGCATATTAAAAAAAATCTTAAAATTAGCTCTCTGTAAAGCTTACAAGTTTCATCAATTCAGCTCTTTAAATATTTTATTTTGTTGGTAAGCAAATTTCTGAACTTCGGCGATACTGAAGAAAAAACCGTTTATTTTGTGAACGCTCGTTGTACACGAAAATAATACTGATATATGATGAACGAAAAAAATTCATAAAATTCGGGGGAATTTAAATATTACGGCTACCTCGAAAGACTATTAAACTATTTGATGTTACGTGAGAATGTTATTTTTTAATGTGACGTCTAGAAAAATTGGAGGGATCGATATCGAAATGTGATAGTGTCTAGCTTTGAAGGATTAAATGTACCATATGAAGAAAAGATAATGTGTTGTTTCAATGTGCGCGAAAAGAAGAACGCAAAAAGCTACGAATATTATGAGAAAAAAGAATTGTAAAAAGACAAATAATAAGACTGTAAATTTTTTCTCACTTGTATAGTGAATTCACAAAATGATGTAGTATTTGATGCAAATGCGAGGATGGGTGGAAAATAATGTCAAGAGACATATCGTATATCATTCTTTTCATATCTTCCAAAATGAACGGTTCATTCCAAACGAAGCTGACGGCGTGTGTTGCTGAAGAGACGCAAAATTCGTCGGTCTCAGTTTTTATTTGAAAAAAAATGCAAAATTGCAAAATGCAAATTTTTCTCGATCATTGTGCAACAGCTATCGAAAACAAGAAACATGAATTAAAACAATTAATTTAATAGAATGTCATAAAATTGTATAAGCTATGAAAAATATATATAAATAAATGTGTAAACAAATTACGTATAATTAACCCTAAATTACTGTTTATCACAAATTATTATATCTCAATGTAGTATCAAATTATTATTCTTCTATATACTTACTACAATATATTCTCCTGGCTAAATTTTCGCGAACTATTATCTCTAAAATCATTTTATCCAAACGCTAAATTTCTAAATTTTAATTCATAATGAAATTGAAGAGTGATCATTCGTTAAGAAATTAAACTTATTATTTGTTATTTATTACATTTTTTTACTGATTTATTAAATAAATTGATAATGAAGAGGGTGACAATGTTCACCGAAACGTCGATGAAACGAAGAATGGTGTAATTTTTTCACCATTTTCCTACATAACTTTATCTCGGAGAAACCGATAGACTCTTCGAACAATATCATAATTTTGCAAAACTAAATTCTTTTCTCATCTGCTCTCACATGCAAACATACGCTTTTGCAAAATTTATTTATTTAAACAAAAATTGTTTAAATAAATTAATTTTACAAAATACATTCTGCTCTCACATGCAAATATTTTGTAACGATTATTAGATTATTAATAATTTTTAAGTTTTATTTCAGATTACTGCTGAAGAGGCATTGTGGAGTCCGGGGGACATTGAGACATTGTTGGAAGTATGTATAAATATTTTTTAAATATTAATTTTTTCAATATATTTTTTCATATTAATGATTATGTCTATTTTTTATTTCAGAATAATATATGCAGGGAATCGAATTTATTTCCGCATGTATTTTATGAGGTACCAGCATCACCAGCACCACCAGCACCACCTGCATCACCTGTAGACATTGATATTGAGACAATCCTCAAGGATTTGTTTTCAAATACATCAGGTGTGGAGCAGGATGAAAAGCACATTATTGACGATCTGCAAGAGATCACAGACGATCTGAAAGAAGAGCAGATCGTTGAAGATCTGCAAGAAGATCATCAGCAGCAACAGCAGCAGATGATTAATAAAGCGATCGTCAACGAGCAGCAGCTGGAGGACATCGATCCATTGACTCCGCAAGAAATGCGGTTATTATACATAGATTTTTTTAATATTTGTGGGAAAATGGATCTGACAGAGGAGATGCTTACAAATAATGATGATGATGATGATGATGATGATGATGAATGTATTATTATAGATAACAAACCAGTAAATATTGAAAATTTCCCCCCAAAAATTGAAAAAAATATGTGCAATAATTGTAGTTTAAATAATTAAGAAATTGTTAAGTTAAATAACAATTTTGAAAAATTGTTAAAATTATTATGTAAGAAAAAGAAAAACAATAGGTTAAATAATGAGAAAAAAAATTTTGAAAATATATCGAAAAAAACCCCTAAAATAGTATTAAAAAAGAAAAAAAAACCTCAAAACGTAAAACGAAAAATGTAAAAGAATAAATTTTAATGTTTTTTATAAATTTATAAATAATTGTAAAATAAAATATGCATATTGAAAATATGTTTATTTATATTTTTTTCTTACAATTATTACAATAATCCATAATCCTATGCTACGTTAGATAAATTATTAAAAATCCTTATTATTGATAACATTATTATTATTATTATTATTATTACTATTGCAAAAATATAAAACTAAATTTCAAATATTATTATTAAATTAAGAATTTATCTGTCACTTCGAGCCAAAGAAAATAAAAATTACAAAGGTTAAATTTACTGATTTCTAAAAAAAAAAACTTAATACTAGTGCGTTTCGCCCCAGACCACTCGTTGGGCTCATCAGTAAGATGACGAGTAGTCCTATCTTAGACGCAACATGATATACCAGAATGGGTGTTACTTATGGAAAATAGTTGGAAATTAAGCTGATGGGACACAAAAATTGTGACCCATCTAGCGGAACAAAAAGGAACATTATGAAAAAGACTCTAAATATATTGATATCCACAAGTATCCATGCAGAGTAAGGAAATGGGGATACCCATTCTCGATTATTATCGAGAATAACAGTCGAGCGATAAATTCATTATCTTTAAAGTCAAACGGACTTATGTCACTAAAAGTCCTTTTATAATTTTTTTCCACTAAGTCAGTGTCGGGAGTAAGTATGAGAATGGGTATCCCCATTTCCTTACTCTGCATGAATACTTGTGGATATCAATATATTTAGAGTCTTTTTCATAATGTTCCTTTTTGTTCCGCTAGATGGGTCACAATTTTTGTGTCCCATCAGCTTAATTTCCAACTATTTTCCATAAGTAACACCCATTCTGGTATATCATGTTGCGTCTAAGATAGGACTACTCGTCATCTTACTGATGAGCCCAACGAGTGGTCTGGGGCGAAACACACTAGTATTAAGTTTTTTTTTTTAGAAATCAGTAAATTTAACCTTTGTAATTTTTATTTTCTTTGGCTCGAAGTGACAGATAAATTCTTAATTTAATAGAATTACAGTCGAGCGATAAATTCATTTTCTTTAAAGTGAATTTCAAATAATTGGAGGCGATTCCGGACTCGACGGATAAGCTGGAGCACGGAATCGAATCACAATAGACGGTCGATTCAGCGGAGGTGATGTTAGTATCGGATGTTAGTAGCGGGGTAATCAGGAGCCGGCCTCCGTATTAGTACCTCATACGAGTGACATAATGGTGGTGGTGGTGATGCAGGACTATCCGGGTATTTTGCTGCTGTTGTTGTTGCTGCTGTTGTTGTTGTTGTTGTTGTTGTTGTTGTTCTTGTTGTTGTAGTTGCGGTAATGGCGACACGGGGTCGAACATTGTTATTTCTTCCGGCTCGCATATTATTGCAGCCCAGTAGTTGATTGGACGCTGGACTGCAGGTTTCAGGTGGTAGCGCTCCGGCAGCTCGCTGTAATCTATATACTCCGGTTCTTCTTCTCCAAGCCACTGATTGAGTTGATGCAGAGAAATCTCTGGAGTAGTATATTGCGAAATATCATTGTCAGTCATTTTTCCTGAAATAACAGTAAATTATTATTATTATTATTATTATTATTATTATTATTATTTTGTATACAATATTACGTACAAAAAATACTTACGAAAATTTCACGATGTAATGCAAAGAAGGACCGGCCCTGCACCTTCGACAAACGACTCAAATGCCAGTCAACTCGGTAGAGATGAAAAAGGTGACTTTAAAGGTAGGCACTTTTCTGCGTGAGTTCTCTCTGTCGCGTGCGCCCTCACCCTCGCGCACGCATTCTCTCACTCGCATAGACGTATATACGCGCTCTCTCTGTCACACGTATATATGTATATGCGCGTTCTCTCACACACAAAGACGTGTACACGCGTTCTCTCTCGTGCGCTCTCTCTTTCTCTCTCTCTCTCTCTCTCTCTCTCTCTCTCTCACTCTCTCTCTCTCTCTCTCTCTCTGGCAAAACACCCTGTATAAAGATTTGCATTATTTTTTAATTTTAAAACATGTATATGTAATTCAATTTTTTCCATTCTTTATTAGGAATAAAAACATGGAAAACATAGTAGAAAGATGCAAACAACTAGTTGAATCATTGGAGCAAGTTGAAAAAATATTAAGTAAATCACCAGATCTCACATCAAAAAGACGATGGAAAAGTCATTATACTGGATGCATAAAAACTTTAAAGAATGCTCTCAAACGTGAAAATTTATCTGTACAGCAGAAGCAAAGTATGCTGTACATAATAGCAAAAACGGAATGCATGAATGCGAGACTCTCAGACAAAGAGTGGTAGTGGATTGCAAGCTAGAAAGAATCAAACCAATCGTATTCGTTGGATTGATATGGATCAGTATCAGTATCAGTAAGTTCCCGGAGGTGATACCGGCGGCCCCTGCCCGGGGACGTGCCGGTTCTGGCACTTAGGTCAAGCCCATTATGCCGTTCCTCCTGTACTTTCATCATTTACTGTCAAACATCCCTTAGGACGCCCCTCTCAACCTAACCCAGCCTACTGTCTATGCTCCTCATCATGCTAAGCACCAAACGGAGCTCCAGCGACCTTATAAAAATTGGGTCCGCGAAGGGTACCCCCCACATCCTGTGCCTCGTATCAACGAACGCCGGGCACCTACCCATGAGGTGCAACGTGGTCTCCTTCTTCGATCCGCACCACCTGCAACCTGCATTCTGTTTTAACCTCATCTTAGTCAGGTGGTAACCCACCCACCAATGACCCGTCAAAAATCCCACCACCACCCTAAGTCTAGTCCTGTCGGATATCCCTAAGGTACTCAGCCACTCTTTAGGTGGGTCGTCACCCAGCAGACGTTTTGCCTGCCTGATTCCAGGTGCCTCCCTCCATTTCCTAAGCAGCTCCTTCTGGAGCCAGCATTTTACCGCTCCGTCGACCACGCAGTCAGGTACCGCCACCCTGCAGGGTTTAGCCCTTACCAGGCTGGAGCCCCTGCCCGCCAGTCGGTCTGCTTTTTCATTGCCGATGATGCCCGAGTGCCCCGGCACCCAGACTAGCCTAACCTCCTTCCCTCTCGCCAGCTCCTCTAGTGACTGCCTGCACCTCATCACCTCTCTCGAGTCGATGCGGATTGCGTTCAGTGCCAGAAGTGCCGCCTTACTGTCAGAGCATATGGTAATCAACCCATGGTTGGTTCCCTTGTCCCTTATCCAATCGGCACATTCCCTAATGGCCCTAATTTCCGCTTGGAATACGGTCGCGTATGAATCTAGGCTGCAAACCAATTCCTCGGTGCCACCTTTCTTCCACGCTCCCGCTCCAACTCCCTGATCCGTCTTTGACCCGTCCGTGAACCACACCTCACCCACCTTAAGTAGTTCGTGTGTGCCCCCTGCCCATTCCGTACTCTGCGATAAATGGACCTTATATGATTTGGCGAAGAGTAATCTCCCCCCCATCCTATCAAATTCCTCCCACTTCTCACCCTCCGTGGCCCTTGCCATTATCTCCTCGTCCTTGAACCTGTCACAAGACCTGGTCCCAGCGAGCCTGGCCCATGTCTTAAAGGCCCTGGCCCTGATATCCTTGCCCAGCGGTGGGAGTCCCAGCAGAAGCTCCAGGACGACCCTCGGGGTTGTCCTCATAGAGCCCGCCATTCCTCTCATCACCAGCCCTTGGATCCGATCAAACTCCTCTACATGCCCCTTTTGTTCGCATTTGTGCGCCCATACTATGGCCCCGTGCGCCAGCCTAGGTTTTATGATGGATTCGTAGATCCATCTTACCTGTGTCGGTCCTAGTCCCCAGTGTGTTCCTATTGCCCTCCTGCAAAGCCAGAAGGTACTCACCGCCTTACTACATTTGCTCCTTATGTGCTTGCCCCAGTTGAGTTTCGAGTCAATCGTGACGCCCAGGTATTTGACCTCCTTTGACAGCTTCAGTGGAATGCCATTCAAGACAAGCCCCTCTACCGCCTTGGCCTTGTACCTCGTTGTACACAGCATGACTTCCACCTTCCTGGGGTTCACACTTAACCTTACCGTTTCACACCACTCCTCCACGAGGCTCAACGCGTACTGCATGACTCCCGCCACCACGTCCACGTCGTCACCCCTAACCAAGATCAAGATGTCGTCAACATACGCTTGTGCATATATGCCCGCATCGTCCAACTTCCTTAACAACCCGTTCACCACCAGGCACCACAGGGTGGGAGAGAGCACTCCCCCTTGAGGGCAGCCTTTCCCCACCCTGCACCTCCTGGTGCTCGCGCCCCAATGCGCTTCAATGACCCTACTACTCAGCATGCCCCAGATCCAGTCATGCACCGTCCGGGGGACGCCGTGCCTTTCCAATCCCTCCGCTATGGCTTCCCTGGTTGTGTGGTTGAATGCCCCTTCCACATCCAGGAAGGCCGCTAGCACAAAACCCTTCCTTTCCATACCCTTCTCTATCCGATAGACGGCCTCAACTAGTGCCGTGTCTACCGATTTCCCCGCCTGGTACGCGTGCTGCCCACTATGTAGGGGTGTCGTCACCAGGCTTTCTTCCTTGATATACCTATCTACCAGCCTTTCCAGCGCTTTCAACAGAAACGTTGTCAGGCTAATTGGTCTATAGTCGCCTGCGGCTGAGTGTTGCACCTTCCCCGGTTTAGGGATGAACACCACCTTCGCCCTCCTCCATTTCTTGGGAGTGTACCCAAAAGCCAGACAGGCCCTGAATAACTTATCCAAGGCAGTCCCGATCATTGTCTCCCCCTGCTGTAGAAGAGCTGGGAAGACTCCGTCCAGTCCTGCCGCCTTGTAGGGCTCGAAGGAGTCTAGGGCCCACTTTATCCTTTCCCTACCGGTGATCTTCCTGGCAATACGCCAGTCATATCCCCTTGGCCTATGTCCAATACTTTCCTCCCTCTCCCATTCCCGGTGGTCCGGGAAGTGCTTCCTAAGTAGCTCAGAAAGAGCTTCTTCCGCACCCCCCGCCCAGTCCGCCCCTACTCTTATTGTGTCAGCCAGGTTTCCCTTGGGGTGTTAGAGAACCCTGCACAGTCTGGCCATATCCCTAAGTTCCGTCCACCCGCTGCAGGCCCTCCTCCACCCCATAGTCCTGGCCTCCTCAATGGCCCTCTTATAGTTCCTGCGCGCTTCCCTAAACCTCTGCATATCCGCCTCCGCCCTAGTTCGTTTAGATCTATTGCGGAGCCTTGTTACGCCCTTTCGCAGCTTCCCCAGCGACTTATTCCACCAGGGGGCTCCCTTGGGTTTAGCCTTCCTCCTGAGCTCGCAGTTTTCCTCGTACGAGCTCATGATAATCTCTGTGAGAACCTCGCAGCAGTGCTCGATGTCCTCCACCGACCCATAAGATCTCGGGAAGGCACCTATTCTTGCTGCTAGGCTCTCCCTGTATCCTTGCCAGTTGGTCTTCCTGGGATTTCTCCCATAGTTTGCCAATGTGCTTTTACCGCCAATGTGGAACACGATTTGATTGTGATCCGACAATGTGACCTTATCCGAAACCCTCCAACCCTCTATTCTTGCCCACAGAGATCTCGATGCCAGAGTGATGTCAATAACCTCCTCTCTTATCGAGTTCTCAAACGTCGGCTTGTTGCCTACATTCATCACATCCAAATTCGTGGACGCCAGAAACCCTAGCAGCCTTTCCCCCCTCGTGTTGATATCGGAACTTCCCCAAGCCGTGTGGTGCGCATTCGCGTCGCACCCCATTACCAGCTCGGTTCCGTTCCTCTCACACTCCCTTATCAAATTCTCTACTACCATCGGCGGGCATTCCCCCTCGTAGGGGAAATACGCTGCTGCCACGAGTAGGTCTCTCCTGATCCCCCCCTCATCCATATACTTTACTCTAGCCGTGGCCAGATCCCTTGTGCAGTGCTTCGGCACCGTTTCTACCTGTAGTCCCATCATAATGATACACGCCCTCACCGAGTTCATTGTACCACTGATCCGGGTTCCACAGCCATTTAGACCTGCTATCCTGCCCCCGTGAATCCAAGGTTCTTGGATTAGGCAGATACCTGTGTCCACCTCTGCCATGTGCCTGGCTAGAACCGCGGTGGCACTTTTGCAGTGGTGTAAGTTGATCTGCGCGAACGCAATTTTGGTTGCTGCTACAGAGCCAGCCCCCGTGATCGCGTCCGCTCCCGGTCCCGTCCCCCTACACACCATCAGGAGGACCCTCCTCTATGGCTCCCGCCCCTTCCCCCGGTGCCATGTCGGTGTCCACCTGCATGGCATCGTCCTTTTCCATGGCCTCCCCCTCCTTCGTCTTCAGGGGGACGACATGGGCCCTACCCGCTCCTAGGAAGGGTCGCCAGTCCAACGCTTTCAGCGCCTCGACCTCAGACCCTTCCAGGAAGACCTTCACCACCGTCTCCTCCCTTCTCCCGGCCTCCACCCCTTTGGTGACCTTGTTGGAGCTGGTCACCACCCAGGTTTCGGCCTTGAGAGTCGGGTTTTGACGGCCAAGGTTCTTGATCAACACCACGGGATCTTTCGATCCCGGGCAGTAGACCAAGGCCCTAGTCATCTTCGCGAGGTCCCCCATGCCAACTGCCTTGACCTGGAGTCCCTCGCCCTTCCACTTCTCTACCTTCTCCAGAAGCCACGCCTTATCCTCTTTCGCCTGGCAGTTGAGTATCAACGCGCCCCTCTGCTGCCAATTTTCCCAAAACTTGGGAAAATAGGCATCGTCCGGTGCGTCGGTGATCTCCCCGTCGATGCGATCGAGGACCCCGTGGGCTTCCCCTTCGCTCAACCGAGCGTCAGGATACAGCGTAGGAACGATAGCCACCTTTAGTTCGGTGGCGACCGCTCTGCTGTACGCCCTCTGCCCAGTGCCCGAGCCCTTCTTTACCTCCCTCGGAGTTGAGCTGTCGGAGTGCGCTCTCTTAGAGGGTGTCAGCGGTGCCACCGCCTCCTCCCTCCTAGCTAACGCCCTCCTCTTTCTCTCCGTACCCGAGGGCTTTTTCCTCTTTGTTTTCTTTCCCTCAGTCATCGGGGTAACCCCCGAGACCTCCGGGAATACCTTACCCGCGGCATCCGGCCTGCTAGCCTCAGCCTGCGGTCCTTCTATAGTTGGGCTAGGGAGCCCTTCGGTTCCAGGCGCTTTTGGAACCATTTCTTTTTTTTTACCTTCCATGCTTTGTAATTATAGAGCGGGTGTATCATGTGTGTGTGGCAGGCAGACCCTTCCTCCCCGACTCCGATACCCCCCCTGCTCCTCCCACTGAAGAGCCCCCTCTCTGTTCTGAGCCTCTGACTGACCCGCATGGCCGTTCTTGAGAACCCCAAGACCCATTCCCAGTCCCAGGGAGAGACCCGGCCGGAAGAGCCCTTTTTACGGGGATCCCAGACCAGGGAAGCTACTCCCGAACCCGAGAGGCGGTACCCCGCATCAGTCCGGTTTCGCCGCCATGCCTGGGTGAACCCTACCCCCAGCCCGGGGGGCGGTCGGCCGATGCTCCCGTCCCCGGGTGCATCGCCCCCCCCCACCCCCGACCCGGTTCGGGACACCACACTCCCGACACACACGTCAAAGTGACAACCCCTAGTGGGGTGTCGATATGGATAATGCATTTAAAAATAGAATGAAAACAGCCACTATAGCTAATTTAGCACATATCGATCTAGTTGAATTTTTACGAGATTCATCTATATTATTTTCACGCAAAATAACAAGTATAATGCGAGAAGATATTGAAGCCTTAAAAATTAATACAGTTTTATCTTGTAAATTTAAAAAAACACATATCGAAGAAAATAAAGAGGAAGAATGTATTGAAATGAAACATTTTAATACAGAAAACCATGAAATTTTATTTGGTACACAGTTAAATAAATGGTTTGAAGACAATATCACGGAACCTTTACTTGCAAATATTGAGGAGTTTCAAGAAAGTAATTCTGGTTGGACTCTTCATTCCATTGAAAATATAAAGATAAATATAAATAAATTCAAGCCATTGCATACTGGTAGCTCATATATACCTCTACCATTATTTATAACAAACAGAAAAGCATGTATTAATGTGAAATATAATGACACTAAATGCTTTTTATGGGCAATTTTATCTGCTTTATATCCTGCTAATGATAAAAAACACTCCAATAGATTAAGTAATTATATTTAATATGAGCATACATTAAATATGAAAGGCATTGAGTTTTCAGTATCATTGAAGCAGATACCACGATTTGAAAAGCAAAACAGTTCTATTTCTATAAATGTTTTTGGATTGGACAACAAAAATATTGTACCCTTATATTTAACAGCTTGCAAAAAAATAGTCATATAAATCTGCTTTTAATAACAAATCAAAAGAATAATTTAGATGAAAGTAATAAATTTATAGCTAAATCACATTATGTATACATAAAAAATCTTTCACGTTTAATTAGCAAAGATTTTACCAGTAAAAAACGAAAATTATTCGTTTGTGATAGATGCTTGAATGTCTTTTACAAAGAAGATAGTTTGACGCAACATGAGGAACATTGTAAAGTATTAAATAATTGTAAAATTAGACTTCCTGAACTAGGAAATGATGTGATTCAGTTTAAAAATCATCGATACAATGAAAAGTTACCTTTCACAATCTACGCAGACTGTGAGTGTTTGTTAAAGCGTATAAAACAGGATAAAATCATCAATACACAATCAGTGCAGAGTCATGAAATATATAGTATAGGATATTATTTTCAATGCAGCTATAATAACTCTTTATCACAGTATAAGTTTTATAGAGGTCCTGAAGCATCTAAATGGTTTGCTACAGAACTGAAAAAAATAGAAGAACAAATAACTTCTTTATATAATAATCCTTTACCGATATCAACTTTATCTCAGGCTGAAATAACAGAGTATTGTAATTCAAAAATATGCCACATTTGTAAAAAAAATTTAAATGATGATGTGAAAGTGCGTGACCACTGCCATCTTACTGGAAAGTATCGAGGACCTGCACATAATGCATGCAATTTAAACTATCAAGATTCGAAAATAATACCAGTTGTGTTTCACAACTTAAGGGGATCGAGAACGTTTCAAAAATCTCGAAGCTATGTGTCGATAACTTAAAATTAGTTTCCTCTATAACTATTGTTCTTTTAAAGTTAGACGAATTTCGTAAACGTAATTGTACATAAAATAACAAAATTTATCTTCAAGCATGGATAAAAGTTTCAAAATATTAGTTTATTTTAATAAATAGCATAAACGAATGGTGCCATCTTCCATTTTTCCTTAGCTGAAGGTTTTTTTTGCATTCTCCTACTAGTCCGGGCTGATCAACGCACACCAACGGTAGCAATGCGTGGCAGGCCAACATGTGTTCACCACCTTCTGAGAATACAGCACAGCTTACTATGCAGTTGCTACCACCTACGCATGTCCCCGAAGAAACGCGAGATGCTGAGAGTATGGGCAGAAAAAATTGGGCATCAAATACTATGGTGAAAAAATGGGTAGTGTTTCCGAAAATTTTATGAGGGTAAAGGACGATCTCGGAGGCTGAACGTGAACAATTCATAATAATTCAAAATTTGCAAAATAAATACTTTATGAACAGATATGTAATTCTACAAAAAAGGCTTATTTCAGCATAATTTGAATGATAAAAATCGAATGGTAACTACCTGAGATTATTAGACTAGTTTGATAATCTTCACTTACAGACTGTGAATTGATAACAGTGAAAATGCTCCGATTTTCGTGATTCAAGTTTTGTAACTATAAGTAATCATTACGCATGAACTGACGTAAGCCAAAAATTACCTTTGTTTAAAAATTGTTTATTTGAAAATTGAGAGTAGAATTTTTTTCTAATGCTATCTTATATGGGTATCCGTACAGAGAGGACTAAGCCTTTTATGATACCAGTGGCAGACCCTTGGCTAGAGCGTTCTAATGAGGGTCACACCTGGCCACACTTAAGGGCACAACCTCTACAAATAAAATTTTTCCTTAAAATTTTTCAATTTTTCAATATTATGAATTTTTGTACAAAATATTGTTCGTTTTTAAAATTTACTAATAATAACAAAACTTGAATCATAAAAATCGGATGATTTCATATTAATTAATTTAGGCCAAGCGCCCTAGCTTTTTTGTGGACTTAAAAGTAGCTCGGCAACGGATACCACGATTATATAGAGAAAGGGAAGCCCTTATACTTTTGGACACGAAATCTGTGCGGGAACGTTGTTTATTATTAGTAATAAAATGCAAAAATGCATTTTTTTTTAGTTTTTTGCTTTTAACTCGTAAAATAAGAGATTAAAGTAAAAAAGTAAAGGGAGAAAAGTTGAAGCTGATTAAATTGCGAAGAAATTCATATATTGAACGTCTCTATCCGATGAATGGACATGGAGGAAACCTCGGAAAACCGTGGAAAACACCGCAAAATCGACGTTTTTTTAAAAATTGAAAACTCAGCCATTTTTACACTTTTAAGGCTCAAATGTAGAATGAAAGAAGGGCTTTATACATACTTTCATGTCGCCAAAAAATGGAGCTCTGCGCCAATTACTTTTTGCATAATTGCAAATTGAATTTAATGTACGATTTTAGTGCACTTTTGTGTGCGCGAGCACGAGAAATTGGGGAGTCCTACTGGAATTTGGAATACAGCGTTGAAAATTTTATGACTTGAACAACGAAGTGTATATTTTGGATTTGCGAAAAAAAGGTTTTGAATCGATGAAAAACGAACTGAAACGTGAGCGAAAACGGCCGAGCGCGCGGCAGTGGTGGCAGAGAAAGTGTATATAGATATACAAGCGCGCTACGACGCCGCGCACTCGGCCGTTTTCGCTCACGTTTCAGTTCGTTTTTCATCTGTTCAAAACCCTTTTTTCGCAAATCTAAAAAAAACATTTTCTTGTTCAAATCACTCTAGTTTTTGGGGACATGAAAGTAGGTATAAAGCCTTTCCTTCATTTCAAATTTTAGCCTTAAAAGTTAAAAAATGGCTGAGTTTTCAATTTTTAAAAAAACGTCGATTTTGCGGTGTTTTCCACGGTTTTCCGAGGTTTCCTCCATGTACATTCATCAGATAGAGACGCTTAATATATGAATTTTTTCGCAATTTAATCAGCTTCAACTTTTCTCTCTTTACTTTTTTACGTTAATCTCTTATTTTACGAGTTAAAAGCAAAAAACTAAAAAAAAAATGTTTTTTTGCATCTTATTATTAATAATAAACAACGTTCCCGCACAGATTTCGTGTCCAAAAGTATATGGGCTTCCCTTTCTCTATATAATCGCGGTATCCGTTGCCGGACTTTATGTCCACAAAAAAGCTAGGGCGCTTGGCCTAAATTAATTAATGTGAAATCATCCGATTTTTATGATTCAAGTTTTGTTATTATTAGTAAATTTTAAAAACGAATAATATTTTATACAAAAATTCATAATATTGAAAAATTGAAAAACAAAACTTTGTTAGTGTAATCATGAAAATCTGAGCACTCACTTTATCAAGTAATTACCAGTCGATTTTTGACATTCAAATTCGATTAGCGTTTTCTAGTTTTATAAATCGTTTACATCTATTAAATTTTTTTGTTAGCCAACTTATTTATTCAAACTCAAATTTAATTTCAACGATCTAAATCAACCGTCATAAAAGGGATACTGCGGCCTGCGACCCCGGCCTACCCACAGGTCAAGTAGTATAAACTTCCGCGCGGTCTAAGCGTTCGGTACCAGGTGGTGAACACGTGTACCAAGTTGCCGCTACCTTTTACTAAGAGCGTAGTACAGCTTGCAGCGAGTGGCTATGTACACTTATCCCCAGTGAAATACACGATACTAAAAGTGTGGGTAAAAAAAATTTGGTATGAAAATCTATGGTGAAAAAATTTTTGCTCGGGCCGGTCGCGCGTGCTGTTCGAGCTGCATTACCAATCTTCCGGGAAGACTTGAGAAATGAAATTCTGCGCCTTCTGTTGCCTGTCAAAGAAATAACATTTTTCCTCTTTCTTACCCTCTTCTTACCCCTCCGAAAGGTAAAAGCGGAAGAGTTTGTTTGCTACACGAAGATTCGGTTTTACTCTTTCATTCCGCTCGAAAACTTAATATTTTTGTGACTATTATATACCTTATATAAATTAGTTTACGGATAAACTCGGTTTTTATGCGTTCTTTTCGTCAAATAACTTTTATAATGCATTTTCTCGGATGCATGGTACGAATGCAGCGCTTTTTATCGCCTAGCGGAGGAAAGCGGAACTTATTTTTTAATATTTTTTCAAAATTTTTTAAATATTGCAGTCATGCCGTAAATTTTACGACTTTATGAATTATTTCCCAAATTTTCACAGCGATCGTAACAATAGCCTCCGAGTGGTTTCGAATACACGAAATCACTGCTTTTTAAACGTTCTTGATCCCCTTCAGTGGTTACGATGCACATTTTATCATATCTGACGTCTCAAATCACTTTCCAGGACAAGTTGGTTTATTTCCTCTAACAAAAGAGAAATATACTTCTTTTACAAAGCATGTAGAAAACAGTAACATCAAATTTAGATTTTTAGACTCTTTTCGATTCATGCCTTCTTCGCTAGAAAAACTGGCATCATATCTGCAAGACTATAAAATTGTAAAGAAAGAATTTCATCATCTCAACAATGAACAAATTAATTTGTTAACAAGAAAAGGAGTTTTACCCTACGAGTACATTGACTCATGGAAAAAACTAGAAGAGTTTAAATTACCTGGAAAAGATGATTTTTTCAGTAATCTCAATGACTTCTCTTTTTTCTCATCTCTTTCTTGATGATTGGACTAGACGGTATTTCTTCTTTTATTCTATTTTCAGTGGTATCAACAAGCTTTTTCAGTGGTTTCACGATTGGCTGGAACGAGGCACTCAAAGTTTTTTCCACTTCCAAATTATGCAATTTTAATGTATCATACTTTCTTTTCACAGCGTTTCGAGCTTTCTCAAATTCACGTAAAATTGCTGTTTGTTGATTAAAATCCGTCATCTTGACAGTTTCAAGTTTCACAATACAATGCTAAACTTTTTCCATATTCTGTATATTTATTACAAATTGATCAAAGCCTTTTCTGTAGCGACCGTCAACTATATTATGATCTTTGTCAATAATGAGAAAGTTGTGATTACCATTATTCCAACATATTTAACAAATATCCTTAAAACGTTGATATGACATATCGGTGTTTACATGGTCATTATAAACATGTTTCAAGTTCATATCGTCTTAACGAATAATCACCAAAAAGTTGACATTGTCACGCACTAAATGTTTCGGTACTTGTGCATACGATTGACACAAGTAAAAACAATCTACATATTTATGTCTACCCATGCAATAAAAAGCTTTAACATTATCTTATTTTTCACAGGCAATATCATCAAATATGAAAATTGAATTTGGTTTAGCTTCATCGGGCGATACGACAAGATCATGTTCGCCAAACGAAAAGTATTCAATACCATCGAGTGGCTCCAACAATTTTTCCAAAAATTTATATTTTGGCTGGTTCAGAGACTTTGAGTACACATAAATATTTTCAAATTTCAATCCATTAGGATGAATGATTAGAGATAAGAGAGCGTTCGTTTTTCCACAATTTGATGGTCCACAAAATACTGCTCTTACACTGTTAGGTAACAATTTTCCATGACGATGGGTTTTCTGCTGCTGTTGTTGTGATGTCAAGAGATCAAAATTGATTACTGGTAGTTTTGCAGTCTGCTGTCTTAGATCCATCATGCCTCTCAAAATTGCATGCTGCAACTAACCTGCTGTAGTATAAATAAAGGGCATTTATAGTTTTTGACAGTTAGTCTCGCATGAGCTGTTTTTGTGAAAGCATCATGCCAAGAAAGCGTGGTTCAGGATTAGTGAATACGTTGATAAACAAATTACCAGTTGAACTTCACCTACCTGGTTATGAGTACTGTGGTCCTGGTACTAAGTTAGCAAAACGTTTAGCTCGTGGTGATCCTGGCATCAATCCTCTATACGCTGCTTGTAAGGAACACGACATTGCCTATTCGAAGAATCGAGATAACGTTCAAGAGAGAAACATTGCAGATAAAATTTTGGCTGAAAAAGCGTGGAATAGAGTAAAATCTAAAGACGCTCGTTTGAAAGAAAAAGCATCAGCTTTAGCTGTAGCCAGTGCTATGAAATTAAAATCAAAGTTTGGTATGGGTATTTGTGGTGCTGGAGTTAAAAAGAGAAGGTCAAAGAGTAAAAAAAAGATGACGCTAAAAAATTTGATGAAAACTCTATCAAAATCTGTCATTCCTGGCAATGATTCTCGCTCCATCATTAAAAAAACGTTAAAGAATGCTCGAGAGCATGTGAAAAGAGTTGGTGGAAAAAGTAAAATTATTGTTCCACGCATATTACCGATTTCCGGCAAAATAGGTGGCTTTCTTCCTGCACTCATTCCACTTTTTGCTAGTCTTAGCGCAATAGGCTCACTTGCAGGAGGAGCTGCTGGAATTGCTCAAGCAATAAATAGAGTAAACGCTGCTAAGAAACAAATGGAAGAGCAAAAGAGGCATAATGGAAAAGTTGAAAAATTGATACTTGGTAAAGGACTGTTTATGAAACCCTATCACAAAGGTTTTGGTATTTGTCTGAAAAGTAAAGGACGGAAAAAAGTGGGAGGAGGAAAAAAAAACTTTGTTGAAATAAAATTACCTAAGCGTGCACTCACAGACTATGATTTAATCTACTTCTCGAAATTGATGAAAATAGCAAATTTTTGAGGAGTTTTTATGCGAAATGCTTTACCTTCCAATGGCTGTCGTGTGAAAGAATCAGCAATCATAAATCTAGATGATGCAAGTGGATCTGGCACACATTGGGTAGCTTATCGAAAAAATGGTAAAGAAGTTGTATACTTTGATAGCTTTGGAGATTTACAACCACCTCTTGATCTTATGAACAATTGGAAAGTTTCTCAAGTCAAGTACAATTATCAAAGATATCAAGAATTTTCAAGATTCATCTGCGGTCATCTTTGTCTCAAATTTCTCTGTAATCAGCTCAATTGCAAAAATAATTTTTATCTGTATAAAAAGAAGAAGTGAGCTTTGGAATTAGTATTCTCAAGATGGTTGTCGAGTCAATAACACTCAGCCTTTCAGGCACCTCTTCTACTATTTTCCTCCAATAGAATTGGATCAGGATAAACCATACAGTCTTGGACTTTTAATTACTACTGACTTTTAATGACTACTCACTTTTAATTCGATACCGAATGTTGATGTAAACTGTAACAAGTTTTATGTTGGTCAAGAAATTATTGATATTCCCAGTGGTAGCTATGAAATTGAAGATATTGAGCGAACGCTGCAAGGATTTCTCGATGCTCGAGGTATAAAAATTAGTATAAAGCCGAATAATAATACACTACGCTGTTTGATTGAGTGCACTCAAGAAATAGATTTTCGACCAAAAGACTCTATTGCTCGTCTACTGGGTTTCACTCCAAGAATTTTGAAACGTAATATAAGTCACTACTCAGATTTACCTGTAGCTATTCTTAAAGTAAACGCCTTGCGAGTCGAATGTAACATTACAACAGGAGCATACATAAATCAACAAAAAGTTCATACAATACACGAATTTTTCCCAGCTGTACCCGCTGGCTACAAGATTATTGAAGTTCCTAAACAAATAATATACTTACCAGTGTCGGTAAAAGTGATTGATCATTTGCAACTACGTATAGTAGATCAAGATGGTGATTTGATTAATCTTCGAGGAGAAATTATTACGATTCGTTTACATCTTAAAAGCGCTTAAAATCGGTATTGTTTTCAATGCTACGAAAAGCTATATTAACGACTCAGCACGGCAGAAGACAGTCAGTCCGCAATGAGTAATCAGACGACTAACACAACAATATCAAAAGTTTCTTCAAAGTCTTGGTCTCACAGTGCAGCAGCAGCGTGGTGGAAGAAAACAGGGAAGAAAAAAAAGATTGAAAAAATAACTTGTACGTTTATCTGTTGTGTGAAAGATGGAGGCAGTTCTTAATGTACAAGCTCCAGTCATCTTTAATGAGTCTGTCTCATATTATGAGGTGCATGCTCATCAACCATATACCTCACACGCATTTAATCAAAGTGATGAAATTCGAATAGCAATTCAGCATCAAGATTTGTGTGTATTACCATCTAAAAGTTCTCTACACGTTTCTGGTAAAATTACCAGAGTGAATGGTGCTGCTCTAACACATACTAAATTTGTAAACAATGCCATTAGTCATCTTTTCGAGGAAATCCGATATGAGATGAATGCTATAGAGATTGATCGTTGCAAGAACGTTGCTATAACAACCTTGATGAAAGGCTATACCTCTTTTTCACCAAGTCAGCTTAAACATCTTGAAAATGCAGGCTGGACTGACATTTGGGAATTAGGAAAAATAACCGATGCTAATGGAAACTTTGATGTCACAGTACCACTATCACTGATTTTTGGTTTGGCTGAAGATTATCAGAAAATTGTAGTTAATGTTAAGCATGAACTCATTCTTACAAGATCAAGAAATGATTTGAATGCTGTAGTACAAGAATCTACAGCAGCACAGGGAGCGGCAGCTGCTTACGAAAATTTTAAAATTGAAATCGATCGTATAGAGTGGCTTATGCTTTACGTAGTACTATCAGATCGACGAAAAATACAATTATTTAACTACATTCAAAAAGATACACCTATTCCTATGAGTTTCCGCTCATGGGAGCTGTACGAGTATCCAGTTCTTCCGACAACGAGTCAACATGTTTGGACAGTGAAAACATCAAATCAATTGGAGAAACCACGCTTTATTATTCTTGGATTCCAAACGGCGAGAAAAGGAAGCAAAACAATTAATGCTAGCTTATTTGATCACTGTAATATTAGTAATGTAAAACTCTTTCTCAACTCTCAGAGTTATCCGTACGGAAATCCTAATCTTGACATTTCAAACAATCAGTATTCCTTACTTTATGATATGTACGCAAAATTTCAAAATTCAAGTTTGCACCTGTCATAGTCATTGATTGTTCCAAACAGAACGAGTCTATTAAACAGGCAGCTGTAGACGTTCGTCTCGAATTTCAATGTAAAGATAATGTACTTGCGAATACAACAGCGTATTGTTTAATTTTACATGATCGCATTGTAACATACAATCCTATAAGTGGCGATGTAAAGAAACTTGTATGAAACTATATATAAAGCTTGTATGAAAAAACTAATTGGTTAGTCAACCATGGGCCAAAATAGCAGCAGCAGCAATTCGAGAAATGAGCAAACCAAAAAGAAAGATGATGGTAAATCAACTCAATGGAAGTATTATAAGGCCATACAAAATTCTGATATAGTTGTGGAAATAAAGAAAAAAAAGAAATGAATCCAAGTTTTCCCCCTCCACCCTTTGCTCACTATATATATGGCATGATTCAAATGAACTTGTCAGTCGATTATTCATAGCTGATACATGTGATTCTCAGTGTAAAATGGATAAGTGGAAAAAGAGCTCGGGAAAAGGAACATCAATTTCTCGTCGAGTCGGAAAAATTGAATGAAAAAACTTCTGTTTCGTACCAAGAAACGGCTGCGACGACGAATACTCACAAAGATTCGAAAAAATCTTATTTTGAAGATTCATTCTCAAGTTATAGAAGCCGTCCTAGTAAAGGCACCAATACCGATTTAATCAATTTTAAAGATGAGCGTTGACTTGTTTGGACGACATTTGAATACCTTAAAAGGACCTCCTGGCATTGGATATAAACTCACCGCTGATAGTCAGTATAGTTTAGAAGACAAGAGATTATGCAACGTAGCAGATCTTAAAGAACTAAACGATGCTGTAAATTTATACACTCTGCACAGTATTACTCAAACTGTAAAATCTGATTTAAAAACTGAAATATCACAATTAGATGAAATAGTTGAGTTACATAGAGATGAGATTGATGAAAAATTGAGAACACTTGCCAATAATATTGAGAAGATTAACAAACTATTGCTTGAAATAAAAAATAAATAAGTCTACATGGATAAATATTCTGCAAATACAAACTCTGTTCCTGAAAAGGATGGTTACAACAAGTTTGATAATACTAATACCTCTAATGATGCGAAAACGAAAGATTCTGTTTGGAAAAAGTTTACTAATATGTACTCAAGCAATAGTAAGTCATTCCCGAACAAACAGGGGTACCAACCACTACAGAACGAAAAAAAACCAAATGAATATGTTAATCCTGAATTTCAAGGATAAACTTTGACTGTAAATTTTCTTTTAATAAAAACAATAAATGAAAAAATAAATCTTTCTTATTTATCACCCTTCCTCCTGCTCCTCAAACCAATAAAACAGGGCTGTGGAACTCGATAAAACAGGGCTGTGGGGTTCGATAAAACAGGGCTGTGGGGGATAAAACAGGGTAGGGCGATAAAACAGAGCTGTGGGGCTGGGGGATAAAACAGAGCAGGGCGATAAAAACAAGGCTGTGGGGTAGGGTGATAAAACAGGGCAGGGGCTGTGGGGCAGGGGGATAAAACAGGGTGATAAAACAGAGCATGGGGCTAGGGGATGTTGATAAAACAGTAGACCTGCGCGCAGGAATCTACCTTACCGACGGTCGGTATTTGGTTTCCCAGAACCCGCCCTGGGGTAGTAGCCGCCCTAGGGTAGTAGCCGCCCAGCCCCTACTACTTCCCAGCACTGCAAGAAAGACAACTTTTTCAACTTTTAGTCCTTATTGTACAAAAACTATAATAGATAGAAAATTCGGGTTTTGCATGGTTATAGTACTTATTGAGCACTACCTTTTCATGGAACAGAGAGAACGTTATGTAACTTTTGCAATAATTACAAACAATTTTTTATTTTGGCAAAATTCGCGTTCATTGCGAATTTACAACTAAACTATTAGAGATACATATATGCCAACGCTATCTTTTTTGTGCAAAATTTCATAAGGAACAACTTTTATTCGAAACTTTTTTCTTTACGATCAATATTGTTCAATACGCAGAAGTAAAACAAAAAAATGTGAAAATCCGACTTTAAATTGTTTAGTGAATTTGTTGTACAAATTCAGTTGTTTGCAGATTCGGATAATTAATGTGCACGCTCTTCCGAATGGTTTAAGCCAATAAAATTACTGTTTAGAGTTATTGGAAAAAAATTGATTTTTGGATTAATTTGATTGGCTTAAGATGACTTCAGCGACTTTTAATAAAAACTTATCAGTTACTGAAATTTTCAGAGAATATTGTTAAAATCTCAAGCTTTTGATTGGTATAAAAAAAATATGGTTTGAAACACTCCCGCCTCCGCGCAACGGAGAGAAAAAAGAGGCGAGAGATAGAAAAGAGAATTTACTTAAAAAAATTTTGTAAATTTTACATGGTCCGGGATACCGGGATAATAAATCAACGAATGTCGCGAATAAATTAAAATTGAATTATTTCTAATAGTTACTTCTATATACAAAGACGTAGTGCCTTGCATAGATTCAGCAACGAAAATAAAGATAATCGTGAAACAGTGCACGTTGCTTTTCTACTCATAAAATGATGCAATACGTTTTTGATTAGATAAAAACTTTAGCTTTGGACGACTACTTGATTCTTACGTACTGAAGATTGTTCGTTAGCAAGACGCAATGACTGGTAAAGAACAATCGAGCTGAAAAAACTAAATTTATTTTTGATTCTAAATCCCTTTCCACTCGAGATCACACACTGGATCTCGAGGTATTCAGGAAGCAAAAATGCAGAAGCGCTTAACATACACACAATGCTGTGTTTGCGTCTCACTAAAATTCATTTTATTTATTTATTATTATTATTGATTAAAAGCATGAATCTATCGCTCTACTCGAGTCAAAAATAATTTTAGAATATAGGCTCTGCACTGCATATTCTCACAATGGAGATCTGTATGCAGGCAGACCTCAAAAAATAAAGAGAGAAATATAAATTTCTCTGTTGGCGTTTCGTCCCAGCTGTCAGAGTGGACTCCTCAGTAAGGCTCTGACAGCTTCCTTAGACGCCCGTCACTTCGAAGAGAAGCGGCATTTATATGGTCTCGGCCTGCGTTTTTCTCTTGCAAGAGAGAACTCTAGCATAGAGAAAAAGGCAAGTCGTCACCTAGCGGACACTTATAAGAGCCAGTGTCAAAATTTAGATGGTATGTGACTCTATCACTCGAAAGTATAGTATATAGATTAAAAGCATGAATCTATCACACAATGCTGTGTTTGCGTCTCACTAAAATTCATTTTATTTATTTATTATTATTATTGATTAAAAGCATGAATCTATCGCTCTACTCGAGTCAAAAATAATTTTAGAATATAGGCTCTGCACTGCATATTCTCACAATGGAGATCTGTATGCAGGTAGGCAGACCATATTTTTGACTCGAGTAGAGCGATAGATTCATGCTTTTAATCTATATACTATACTTTCGAGTGATAGAGTCACATACCATTTAAATTTTGACACTGGTTCTTATAAGTGTCCGCTAGGTGGCGACCTGCCTTTTTCTCTATGCTAGAGTTCTCTCTTGCAAGAGAAAAACGCAGGCCGATACCATATAAATGCCGCTTCTCTTCGAAGGGACGGGCGTCTAAGGAAGCTGTCAGAGCCTTAATGAGGAGTCCACTCTGACAGCTGGGACGAAACGCCAACAGAGAAATTTATATTTCTCTCTTTATTTTTTGAGGCCTACCTGCATACAGATCTCCATTGTGAGAATATGTAGTGCAGAGCCTATATTCTAAAATTATTTTTGACTCGAGTAGAGCGATAGATTCATGCTTTTAATCTATATAATATACTTTCGAGTGATAGAGTCTGAAACGCCCCTCGCCTCCGCGCAACGGAGATTAAAAAGAGGCGAGAAATTTTAATATAACTTACAGTTTGATTTTATATTGTCCGGGATACCGGGCGAATAAATAAAGAATGTCGCGCATGATTTGAAGTTAGATGATTATAAACAGTTACTTCTATACATAAGGACGTAATGCCTTATATATATCCAGCAACATGAAATAAATAATCGTGACACACTGCACGATGCTTCTTTATTTCCTAAGACGACACAATGCGCCTTCAGGCAAAAGAAGACTTTGATTTTAGACTTCTACTTGATCCTCTCGTACTGAAAATTCTTCTTTATCAAGACGCAATGCCTGATAAAGAAGAACTGGGCTGAAAATTGCGTAAGCGCTTAACATAGGCGCAATGCTATGTGTTTGCGTCTCACTAAAATCTAGTTATTTTATTTATTATTGTTATTTTAATAGTTGCTTTTTCCCTCTTAGACCACGTACTGAGTCCAAGGGTAATCCAGCGCATATAAAAGGAATTGCAAGCGCTTAGTCTGACTTAGTGCAGGACTTTTGCATCTCGCTGTTTAAAGGGACTTAAAAAATTTTAATAATTTTTCTAAAAAGACTTTGTTTCCTTTTTTATTAAAAAATTAAAATCATCGCATCAAGCATAACATAAAAATATTCGCCGTTATGTCGCCTTTAATCGGATTCCCATGTAGGAGACTCAATGCTCTGCATCTAGGGCTTTCCGGAGCGCCAGCGCTTCTCTGTATGCTTCTGCTAGCTAGGAGACTTAATGCTCCTTCTAGCTCCAGCTTTCGAGAAAGAGTGAGCTCTTCCCGGAATCACGCGCCCTTTTATACAGGTGAGCGGAACTGCTCCGACGCTGAAGCAGTGAGTTACCCCCACCAGTCGCCCCAGCGCAAGCATCGCTATAGATATACTAAAGCACGTGAAATCTTAATTTATATGTTTTATCGCTTTGAACAATTAATTTTCGCAAAAATAATAACATACGAATGTCTATCGATGCTCAATTAATAATAAACAATGATTTGTTGCTTATGACAAGCTCTCGTGAACAAAATAACTCGCATACAAATATGCTAGACGCGAGACTTTAACTCTTCTATTATTGTTTTAACAATGTTAATTCATAATTTATCGTATAAACTATACATGAGTCGAAAGCTAATGAACTAACGATCATGTACGTTACAAATTTATATGGCAAAAATGCCTCAGAAAATAATATTCGGGATGTGAAGTGTCTATTTCGTACATATTTGACAAGTTTATACATAAAGTGAAACATATAATCTCGACTAATGGGGCAAACTTAGCCGTTTCTCACGCGCGCACGCTGTGTTTTTCTTCAATCTTGCAACAATGTTTCTCTAATGAAAATTATCGAATCTCAACCGGGTTTTTTGCGTTTTACACAATTTATCAACCGCAGAATCTCGTACGAGCATTTATTTTTAGAAATTCATTGTTTAAATAGTAGATATGAACGTTGCAAGTTGGCGTCGTGTCCCGTACATTACATACAGCCAAGCGGCAAGCCAACTTGCAACTCGAATAAAAAATATAATTGACTTAATAACTGATAAAATAATGTTATATACATGACCGTATGCATATTAAGTTCATGCATATGACTTCATTTAATTGAAAAATGCTTTAAATACAAAATTTTGATAGCGGATAGGGCCCGGGTACGTTGCAAGTCACATACCATCTATTATTATTATTATTGAAAAATCGCCTTTTCCCTCTTAGACAACGTATTGAGTCCAAGGGTAGTCCAGCGCATATGAAAGGAAATGCGAGCGCTCAGTCTGACTTAATGCAGAACTTTTGCATCTCGCCATGTGAAGGGACTTAGGAAAAACATTAATTTCTCATTTAACCTTTTTTTTATTGAAAACATAAAATCATAGCCTCATACATGGCAGAAGACTTTTCGCTGTTATTTCACGTTTAATCGGATTCTCTTTCAGAATCAATGCTCCGCGTCTAGGGCTTTCCGGAGCGCCAGCGCTTCCCTATGTGCTTCAGCTAGTTAGGAGACTTATTGCTCCATCTAGCTCCAGGTTCAGTGGAAGAATGAATGCTGTTCCCGGAATAACGCGCTCTTTTATACAAGTGATCGGGACTGCTCCGAGAGTGAAGCAGCGATTTACCCCCTCCACTCGTCCGAACGCCAGTATCTCTATAGATGTACTGTTATATGTGGAAACTTAATTTACTTGTTTTCTTGCTATAAAAAATTAATTTTCGCAAAAATATAAACATACACATGTTTATCGATGCTTAACTAACAATCAAAAATGGTTTGTTGCTAATGACAAGCTCCGGGAAACAAAATACGCGGGTCGCGAGCTGATGAACTAACGATCATGTACGTTACAGATTTATATGGCAAAAGTGCTTTAGAAAATAATAATCGGCATGTGAAATATGTATTTCGTACATATTTCAGAACTTTGTCGAAAAAGTGAAATATTTCATCTCCACTCTGGGGGCAACCTTAGCCGTGGCTGTCAACTCGATTCTCGCGCGCACGCTGTGTTTTTTCTTAATCTTACAACGATGTTTTTTGAATTAAAATTAACGTATCGCAGTCGGGTTTTTTGCGTTTTACATAAATTTTGAATCACAGAATCTCATAGCATTGATTTTGTCGAAATAATAATTTTAATCTAAAATATCTATGTTACAAGTTGGAGCTTTAACTCATATATATATATAATACGGACGCGCAGCATGCCAAGTTGTAACGTGAATAAAAAAAAACAAATTAATAAATCGTGAAATAATGTAATACACATGACCATATGCATGTTAATTTCATGCATATCGGTGATTTGCAGAAAAGTGGCATATGGCATGTCGCAACCCCCTACACTGCTGTATTTATCAAATTCGCAATCACACTAAAATCTTCTACTAAATTTACTTAAAAAGTGAGGTTATGTGCTGAAGTCATTTTATTAAGTGTGCATTCATGGTTGAAGTAAATGTAGCCAAAATGTCACTATAACGTAACATGTCGCCAAACAGAGCGTTGCTAATCAAAATACTGCATGGCTTTAGATATGCAACTAGACTTTCACAAAACATAGCAATTTGTTAAAAGAGGATATAATTTACAATTTTCTTTATAAATATCTTTTATATATATATATATATATATATATATATATATGATTCTTTTCATCGTTTGAGCCCCATTACATTAAAAATTTAATTTTCGTTTAATTAATGTCAGTCTGATCGCTATAGACATTCGGGGCCCCCTGGGATTTTGACAGGAAGTTCGTGCCACTAGCAGGATTGTTATTGGAACTGGTAATAGTAAGTGTACTGAAAACTACCATAAAGTCTCTACAATGTAACTACTCGGGAACATTGTTATTATTGCAAAATGAAGTTCAAAAATGCATTTTTTTTGGTTTTGCCCCTGTAGCTTTTTTATTATTAATTTTACGCGAAAAAGTTACAAATAAAAATTGTTCACAATTAAATTTCCTATAAGGTACGTGTATTCCCGATTGCAAAATTGACTTTGTTCATCGCTAAAATGTTTAAAACAAAAAATTTTTTTGTAAATTTTCATATTGCAATAGTTTATATAAAAAATTGCATTTTTTGGTCAGACTTCCGATCAAACATGTCTTTGTAGTTCATACAACATTTCATTCCGACCTCGCTATCTAAAAATGGCGGCTTATTGCAAAATTATTAACCTGTATTTTCAAATTCATTTCAATTTGGCGCAGATCATGACAAATTGATGCAACCACCCAGAATCGACAGCTCTTGTCCTACTCAACAAATAATAAAAAGAAGTTTTCTTCAAATTAATTTTCAACAACATTTTTATCAACCAATGTTCGTTGTTACGTACGTATTTCGGCCAATTTGGAAGTTAGAGAATCGGGGTAAAGTGCGTCTTAAAGTACGTAAAAAACCATGAATTTTCATAAAAAATTCGTGAAGATGGGATCATTAGGAACCGAGATAATTTTTTTTATTTCAATCGATGATTACGCCGAAACTACTTGATATTATTTATTGAAGTTTGACATACTGCTTGTTGAAATGTTACTCTAAATGACAGCAGTTTTCCCGACAGCTGTAGATGATCTCGTTCATCTAGAACAACCGGTGAACCAAGCGAAATTAGCGCGCGCGGCCGCGCAGCTACTCCGGCCGGGCGGCTGCGGTGGGCGGAGCGCCACTGCGGCGCCGCGCAGGTTTTTCGGAACCTTAATTGTAAATTAATTTACTCTGCAACCAAAGCAGCTATTTTAATGATTTTTTTTCCATTTAACATGTTTTTTTCTCAACTTTCATGCTATGTTGATAAAATTACTGTAAAGTTACTGCAAATATCAACAATTTTCATTCCTTTGATAAGTTTTTCAATTTTTCGTAAGCAACGCATGATATACATAAACATTGATCTCAAAATATTATGATCGTCACGCCTGCACACCATATATATGAATAATATATAAAAGAAATATAGTATGGTACTGAACTCAATATATATAGATGTGTGTATACATGCTCTCTTAATCTGAAACAGCGAAAATTTTACTATTTCTCATAGTTAAATTATATTAACCTCCCAAACAGTGAAATTTTTCACTATTTACTCGTAGTACAAAGAATGTCATTTTACAAATGAGTGAATATTCGCTAATTAATACGGTGCATTGTTGTATTAGCTATAGTACGTAGTGAATAGTCACTGCTTATGAAATGAGTTATCATTTTGCACATTTCATTGCATTTACTGTCGAATTAGTAAATGTTTACTGATTCAAACAGTAAAAAGTATTTGCTTTAAAATATCACTAGAACACTGATTATCCAGTACATAATCACTTTAGCAAAAGGTGATCTTGAAAAATTATAAAAATTACTATTTGTTCAGTGAGTCATAATGACTTTTAAGAAAAGTGAAATTTTCGGTACTTATACATTTTTAACATCCGAAAAATTCACTATTCAAGTGGAGAATCCATCACTCAGAAAAAGTGAAATTTCATGGACTTAGTCATTTTGCAACATGAGAAAAATTTACTATTTTATTAGTTAATAATGAACTTGTTGAATAAGTGAAAATTTATGGCCCTTTTAGCCTCCTATTACTAGGGCCAAAAATGTGGACTTGGAGCATGTCTTTCAAAAAACAAATAATAATTTATGCGAAATTTTCAAAATTTTTATGATTTTTGAATATTTTGCATATCATTTATAAACGTAAAAATTTTGACGTTATGTCAACAATGACCATTGTCTTATTACCCCCCCTCCCCCCCCCCGCATAAAGGAGTGGTGGGCGAGTTTGGAGAGGGAAATAATTCTGCTGTATGAGGACGTTGTATACAAGATATACAAGAAGTGCATAATGGTTTGTGTATACATTAACGTTGTATACATACAGGTGCAGTGCACTGCATTCTTTGTATATGCACTGATCGTTCCGCTCTCTATACACACATACCTATACAGTCCTAATGTTATATATGTTATGCTAATATTATATTAGGCAACAAGACACGTGATCACGCGCGTGCGAGAACAAATCAAATAGCGGTTACAGTGCGGCATTTGCAAGCGTGCTATTTTTATGATTTTATGATTAGTGTGTGTGGCCTTCAGTTTGGTGCGCTCGGCCTGCCCTGCCACATCGTGCCCGAGCACTCTGCAGTCAACAACGTGATTGACCGATACGCGCATGCGTGAGAATTGCGTCGAAGTATATAACGTGCAGCCTTCAGTTCGTGGCATAAGGCCCGCCCCACCACATCATGCTCGAGCGCTCTATAGTCAACTAACGTTGGCGTCGTCGCTGCCATTAGCGCAGCTGGTTGACTGAGGCGCGCATGCGCGACGAGCAGCAATTCATATATAGTGACCATTGCATCGAAGAATATCGGTATAGGTGTCGATCTGTCGATCCAGGCAAATGGCGTCGCATGGTCTGGCTTGGTAGTCGCAACGCAATTATCCGAAAACATCGAAGCATTAACATCGTCTGAATCTCTTACACGAGGAGAATTAAATCTAGGTAAGTTTTGTATTTGAGTATTGTAATATATTTTTTTTTATCTATCGTAAAAATAGTCCTGTAGTTTGATAGTTAATAAATGGCCGACCGCGCAACCACGTGTAACACTTTTAGGTTAGAATGCCATAAACGTACATAAGTCAGCAAGCTAGCATTATTTAAAATTTTTTATTTTCATCTATAAACATATTTCGATGCTTTTTGTTAAATTACTAATACTAATTTTTCATAGTGTATAATATTACCTTTCATAGAGTAATTTTTCATAGTGTATAATATCACGCAACCATCGGGGAGGATTGAGTTAACGGGGTTTCGAGCAATCGATTGTTGAGAATTTTTGAGAAAATTGTCTAGGTGAATATAACGGGCATCTACACCGAAATTATATTTGTTTATTTTTTTAAAAAAATAGGGACACAATATTAATAAAAATTAATTATTTATAATAATAGTATAATTATAATAATTGATGATTACCAAAATGTTTGTTTATTTTTTTTACAAAAATTGGCACAGGGAATATTAATGAAAATTAATTATTATTAAGAACAAAAATATGACTAATAATAAATTATTAATTAATAATTAATTAATAAAAAAAGTTGCACGGAGCGACCAAGTCACACGCACACATATATAGATATAATAGGCTACATTCTTTATTTCAAGTTCCGAGAACTCTTTGTTTCAGTTTTCGAGCGGTCGTCAGTTCGTGGAATCGTGGCGCACAGCCCGCCCCACCACATCGTGCCCAAGCGCTCTATAGTCAACAACACTGCCTTCGACGCTGCCACACTAGCGCAACTGGTTGACCGATTCGCGACGAGCTGCGTGACCATTGCATCGAAGAGTAGGTGGTGTCGATCAACGCTAACGGCGTCGCATGGACTGGCTTGGTAGAAGCTTACACGACGAGAATTAAATCCAAGTAAGTTTTGTATTCAAAAACCTCATATATATTTTAATTATCGTGAAAATAGTCCGCAGTTTGCAAATCAATAAATGGTCGATCGCGCGACCAAACGTTTTTTGGTTAGAATTGCATAGTTAGAATAGCAAGCTATCAAAATTTTTAATTTTCCCTCCGTGTACATTTTTTTACTTGTGCGCGCGTATTCGACACACACACGCACGCATATACAATGGCGGCCATAGCGCACTCTCGCGCATAGGCCTGTAGCCCATGATAGGTTACGCGAGGGCCCACGGGTAGCCTACAGACTACTATAGAGTATAGACTCGAGGGAAACGCGCGCACTCCGCTTGGTTAAACGGGAAACACTCGTATTTCACGAGTACGCTAGGGATGTAGGGATAAACAAGCGGAACGCTTGGGTTCGCGAGATATGTGTCCGTGGCCACCGCTCGGAATTTTGTGGTTCGCAAGTGACTGGGGAGAACCAGCAGAAGGCTCGGGTGTGAAAGATATGATAGCGTTCATATTATAGCTGACCATTACTTATTTGCCCTACGTGTTGACTGGCTGCGTTTTCTATAAATTTGGACTAAAGTGGATACCAAATAGACGGATGGTGCCATTAACCAGAAGAGCAGAATTTTTTGTTGCTTTTTTTGTTGCAGCGAACTCTCTTCTACAAACGATTGTTTACTATATTTGATTGTATGACCGGTATTAAAAAAAGTAGATGGTGAGCAATGTTTCAAAAATTAGTGATGCTTAAATTAGATTTACAACTATAACCCTATTTCTATATATCAGTAAGAACTCAATGAAATTTAATACGTAGTGTGGTATACAAACGTAAAAAAATTGTCCTCATCGACAAAACGTGTTGGATGTGCAGCAAATAATCATAGACATAGCATGAACTTCTCTTATGTCTGTGCAAATAATAATTAGAACTATTTAATCTTAGTTTTGAAGGTAATATACCATGCCTTTGATGCATATATTGTGGTAAATAATGATGCACTTTTTTAGATTTTTCCATAAGAACGTTTGTCCTGCTCTTCTACGTGAACTGAACGTGCTCTTTTACATTTTATGCCTGGCCACTTACAAATGCCTTTCCATCGTCCATTGAGTTTATCGTTACTATGAGAAAAATGGATACCTGAGCAAAAATATGCATGAGCATTGATCAACCTACTGCAGGATCCAGTTTTCCTCAGTAGTTCCTGAAGTTATATCTGAGCTAATAGATTACGTGCCACTTAATTTAACAAAATCATCCAAGCATTGTCAAAATCAATTTTTGACTCTGTTTATCCAAATACTTCTTCACTAAAAAAAAGTTGATTGCACAAAGAACAATAGATAAAAAAATCAAATGTAGCATGAATAGATATAATCAACCTCGTGAACCACTTGGTCAATCTGATCATGAAAGAAGATAGGATTTATCAGATCTCACACTGCCTAATTGACATTGACTAATTTTGAATATTCTAATTTTGTCAATATCAACTTAAAATTTCTCATAGTATCCTTTCGACTGATGGTCTTAAAAACCCATATTTCCTTTTAACCTTTCAGATAGCAGAAGGTATATTTCTCTTGAACAAAAAGCCCTCTAATCCATATTCTGGAAGCTGGTTGTCCTTCGTGCTTTCTGGAAATTGAAATCAACTAATTTTTCATTACGTAAATTTGTAGAAGGGAGTTCACTGCACCAAAGAAAAAAGAATAAAAAAATTCTGCTCGTGTCAACAGATTCCCGTTTAACTTAGCGGTGTGCGCACGATCCTCTCGAGTCTATATAGATAGTCCGTGGGCTACCCGTGGGCCCTCGCGTGGCCTTTGGGCTAGAGGCCTATGCACGAAGGTGCGCTACAGCCGCCATTGTATGTGCGTGTGTGTGTCGAATGCGTGCGTACGAGTAAAAAAAGTGTACACGGAGGTATTAAGTGGTGCGTTGCATTTACAGTAATTCCACTTGTACACTTTCGCTCGCACGTACATACGCAGGTATATATAGGTATAACGGTCTACATATTTTTTTGTAGTGTGTATAGCCGTCAGTTGGAGGCGCTCAACCCGCCCCACCACTTCGTATCCAAGCGCTCTGCAGTCAACCACGCTATCCTCTTCGTGTAGCGCCCAGCGTGCCTTACTACGTCGTACCCGAGCACTCAATAGTTTGCTAAGCTGCCCTTCATGCTACTTGTATTGATGTTATTTATCATCGACCGATTGGAGTCGTCTAAAGCATTAATAAGACGAGAATTGAATCCAGGTGTGTTTTCTATTAAAGTACCTATATGTTTTTGTAATTTTTTAAAATCAGCTGTATGTTTAAACCTTCATGAGTCTGTATGCTAGCGAAATTTTACAAATTTGAATTAAACCTTAAGTCATTTCGATGCTTTTTCTTTAATTAATGATATTAATTTTTTTACAGCTGCATAATATCAATCACCCGGTTCTGCCACGCAGTAATCGGCGAGGATTGAGTTTACGCAATTGCGAGCAGTTGAAGGACGAGATTTACTTGGAGGTGAGTCTAACGAGCATGTGCTCAACAATATCTTTTCGTTTTCATAAAGATAGATAACAATTCTTTTTCAATTATAAATTCTTCTTCGGCTCTGTATATGTTAGTAATAAAACTGTATTTTTATAGCTGTGCTTCGATCACCCGGTTCTGTCACGCAGTAACTGGCGAGGATTGAGCTAACAACGCTGCAATTGCAGAACCAGCTTCAAATCGAAGTTAGTTATATAAGTGCATCCTTTCGGCTTGTAGCGCCCAGCGTGCCTTACTACGTCGTACCCGAGCACTCAATAGTTTGCTTAGCTGACCTTCATGCTGCCTGCAGCGCATCTAATACGGCAATCATGAGTGCCACAGAGTTATTCAAATGGCTTCGTTCATTAGGTGTTGATGACATTACGTTAGCTGTATTGAAAGGTAAGCCTCCGTTACAATTTTTTCTATAAGCTTTCTATAACTTTCTATAACCCATCGTGACCGGTCAGTAACGGTGCGGCAGAAATGGGCTTTGATCTCAAATAATATATCGAATTATAGAAAACCAAGAGATACTTGCCCTTTGTATTGGCATTATCTATCATTATGCAAAGTTTTGAATTAAAATATTCTAGTGTTGGAGAGAAAACCTTGTCCGAAAATCAGCAGAAGTTACGTCAGATTACAACCACTGATTTTCGGACAAGGTTTTCTCTTCAACGCCTGAATATTTTAGTTCCAAACTGTGCATAATGATAGATAATGCCAAAACGAAGGGCAAGTATCACTTGGTTTTCCATAATTCGTTGTATTGTTTGAGATCAAAGCACTTTTCTGTCGCACCGTTACTGACCGGTCACTATGGGTTTCATACCGCCTTAACGATAAAATTTATCGTTAAGTTTTTTATCAGGGTTATGTCGTTTACATAATAGCATATTGCAATATAGGTGGTGTATAGGTGGCAAGCTGAATTTCCTCGCACGACAAGATTAAACGTCCGAGCCTGGCGATATAAAAGTTAATTCCTTAAATTGTTTTCAAATTGGCCAATATGGATCGTCTTAATTGTTTTTTGTGCCAAGAATCAGTTCCTCAAGGGTTAGATGGGTTGTCTAAACATTTTTGCGATTTCCACGGTTTAACGCTTAGTAATGGATTAGATGACACAGGTTTTATTTGTGCACAGAATGGTTGCGTTAGGTCTTTCTCACAATTTAAATATCTTCGTAGACACATTAGAAATAATCATAGGTTAGTTAAAAATGTCAATGAAGACAATAACGTTAATCTCACTGACAGAGAACCTGATGAAGTGCACGATGATAATTTCGAATTCTCAGCTTTTCATGAAGCAGAGCAAGAAAATAATCGAGCAACAAATCAGGACAATAATGAGGATACTCATATTTTTTCAGAAAGCATGAAAGCTTATATTATCAAAATGATTGGCAGGCTTCATTCGCATGGTTCTATGACCGGATCGATGATCACAAGTATTTTTGTAGAGTGTGAAGACTTACTGTTACACATACTTAATTTTATAAAAAGAAAATTAAAGCCATTTATTAGAATCGGTCAGGTAGTCGATCAAAATTTTGTTAGCGCTGCTGATGAAATATTCCAACTAGATAGTCCTTTCGAGGGTTTAAAGTCACTTGATGAACAAATATCTGCACTCAAAGAGAATTGCCAATTCATTGAATCAATGGAAATACCTCTTCGGACTCGTTATGATCAAGTGCTTGATAAATCATCTTGCACATATATTCCTAAACAAGTGTATGATACATTTCAGTATGTATCTATTATTGATAGTTTAAAAGTGATTTTGTCAAGTAAAGATATACGAAACGTTATACTTTCTGAACAGCCATCTCCCAATGGAATATTAGGATCGTTTCTTGATGGAGAGTATTTCACAGTTCATCCATTTTTTCAAAAATATGCGACTGCAATCAGAATTAAGTTGTATTATGATGAATTAGAAATAGTTAATCCACTAGGATCGAAAACAGGTGTACATAAGTTAGGAGCGTTTTATTATCAAATTGATAATTTACCAGAACACTTGAATTCTGCTCTAAGCAGTATAAATATTCTTGTACTTTGTTGTCATGCTGATATTGTTAAATACGGATTTCGTAAAATACTTCAGCCTTTTCTCAATGATCTAAAAGAACTTGAAAGTGATGCTGGAGTAGAAGTAGATTTCGATGATGAGACATTTATTTTACGTGGAACAATATCAGCTTTTTGCAGGGATGGTCTTGCCGTTCACGAAGTCTTTGGTCTTTTAGGCCCCAGGGCCAACAAATTTTGCCGTATGTGCGAATGTACCAGAAACGACTTGCATTCCGGTTCTTGGGAGCACGTAACTCCTCGAACAGAAGAATCCTATAATAATCAGTTAGCTTCTCTAGTTCAAAACAATTTTCCTGATGCACTGAAAACTGCAACAGGTATAAAGAGTAGCTGTTGTTTGAACGAATCTCGATATTTTCACACATGTCGTAACAAAATTTTTGACGTTATGCATGATCTTTTGTGCGGAATTTGCCCCATGGTTGTAAAATTAGTTCTACATAGATTTATTGTTGAAGAACGATTGTTTGATGTATCATTTTTAAATGGAAAAATTGCATCTTTCAATTATGGTTACATGGAAAATAAAAATAAACCGAGTGCTAATTTTACAGTTGCAATGCTTTCTAAAAGAGAACATTGTCTCAGTCAGAAAGCTATGCAAATGTGGTGCCTCATACGTGCATTGCCTTTTTTATTATTTGGAAAACTTGAAGAGGGAAATGAATACATGCAGCTAATTTTAGATTTATTAAAGATAATGGAGTTGGTATTTGCACCAAAAATATTTTCATCTCTTTTAGGATATTTAAATGCACTTGTTAAGGACTGGACTGAAATGTTCATTAGACTTTTTCCCGATATTGACTTGATAAATAAAATTCATCATCTTGATCATTATGCGGAATGTATGGCATTCATGGGTCCGTTATTGCATTATTATTGCATGCGTTTTGAAGGCAAGCACAATGAATTAAAATTGCGAGCTCTCAATGTCCACAATTTTAAAAATCCTCCAAAAACTCTTGCACGTATTTCGCAATGTATACAAAGTTCGACATGGGGCACAAAAGATATAAAACTTCATAAAATTCGTATAACATCTGGAAAATCAATTCCTGTGAGTTTGACTTGTAGTAATGAGAATCTCAAAAATCTTCATTATAATTCTGATGATCTAGTTTTTTGTGCGAATTCAGTGTCAGTCAATGGTACTGAATATCGAAAACATTTATTCGTTGTACTTGAAACAGCTTCCATGAGATCTGATGATGTATTGCTATTCGGTCGAATAGAAGAAATTATAGTCTTAGAAGACGACAAAGTATATTTGTATGTTTCTGTTTGCTCGACACGGTTCTTCGATCCAGATCTTCATGCCTATTGCATTCAATTAGGTGATGACAATTCTCATAGATTCATTGAAACATCTGAGCTTGCACACTACAAGCCATTAAGTTATTGGACCACATCTTTAAAGAAACTCTACATAAGTCTTCGTCATATTTTACTATGAGTATGTTGAGGTAAGCTTTTCAAACAATAAACTTCACGTGTCTTATTCGTTTGTTGCATGTATGACAAGCTTCTACTTTGCTCTTCTATGCTCTGCCTCTCTTTATTTCGCTAGCTTTACAAGCTTTTTTCTTATTAAACCTTCTGTTATCTGATATTTTTACTGATATTATTATTGCTTTACATTTTGGGTGGGCTTTAAAGTATATGGTAAAATAAGCCTCCGTTTAACATTTTTTTTAAGCTTACACTCTAAATAGTCCCTCTCAACGAAGACTAGTTCAAAAAGGTCGATTTTCAATTGTTAATTTTAGAGTGTTACAATAAATTTAAACTACTATAACGTGATGAGTATTACGTGTGCAATTGAAAATACAAATTTATGTAAGTCTAGATAAGTTTGTATTATTCGCAGGTATACGATGTTGCATTGAATTTAGACATATTTTGAACTGTGCTAGTCTTCGTTGGGAGGGACGATATAATACTCTCATTTTCATATTATTTAATTTTCTACTTATAAATTATAACATTTCAACGTACAAAATAATAATCTTTTAATGTATTTTTCATATGATTTTTTGGTTTTACACCAAAAGAAGTATATAAAAGATCAATTATATCTAAAAACTAGACAATGTGTTGTATCAATGTTATTAACACACTTTTCTAATTTTTCATGATAGAGAAACAATCTAGTAAAATGTTTTTCTTTCTTATTTTAGACGAACACGTGGGTGAAGATTCGTTTTTTTATTTAACTGACAGCGATTTAACAGCAATGAATATTAAAATAGGACCAAAAAGAAAATTACTAAATATCATACAGAATAATGAAGTTAATGATATTGTAAGTTATTCGCATAATTTCTTATCTTAATATTATTTACTAAATCGAAAATGGATTGAATCTTTTTCTGTAAAAGTGAAACTTTAAAATTGTTATCATATTTATTACTTTAATATCAATGGTGATGATAGTTGAATTAGTATATTATGCAACGAGTACGGAAAGGGTTTATTTACAAACTTAGAAATTACGAGCTGTAATCAATTTTGTGAATAAAACCTTTACGTACTAGTTCCATACGATATTTTATGCAACGAGTACCTAAAAGCAAGTAACAAAGCTGCAAGTTATAGGTTAGAGTAGCATAAAAAATTTTATGAACAGCATATTATTACATAATATAATAACCATTAATTGCGGAACATTGCTTGTAGGTTAATTATTCAAAATGTACTAATGACGATGAATATGATTCGAGGGTACTAGCTTCGTCAAAAAAATTCAAAATTGAAATGTTCGAAGAGTCACATCACGTTGGAGAAAGCATCTCTCAGAGTGCAAAATCTTGTGAAGATAGTCCGGCAGAGACTTCCTCAGGAACATGTATTACAGAAGAACGCGAAGCTGAACGATCAGAAAATTTGACTTTTGTAAAAAAGAAAAAATCTGAAAAGAAGCGTAAGCGTGAATATTCTGAAGACAACGCAAATGTTGAATATGTTAAACGAAGAAAGCAGTCCAAAGACTTAATTTTAGCCTCAAATTCAAAATCGAAGGGGAAACGTAAACGTGAAAATTCAGAAATGAATTTCGCAGGCATCGTATATGATAAAGAAGCAAAAAAACAGCGCACACAGTCTCAAGAAGTTACTGCAGATACGTTTAATTACGAAAATAACTATCAAAGCAGTTCATCCCATCAATCTACGTCTGATCCGAACTCTTCTAATTACAATCACGACGGTGGAAAGAAAAACAACACTCAAAGTGGCACTGATGACGACAGCGATAGTTGTGATCGAGAATCTAAAATAAAATCATCTCACAAAAAAAGTATTAAAGTGAAACCATACGAATTCAGTGTAAGTATTGTCACACATACATATTTAAGCTTAACAGTAATTATTTGTACATATGATTTTCATTTATTTATTTAATTATATAATACATTCTAGCGCCACGGAAGTGTAACATCTACACTTAAGCAAACAGCTCAAGGATTGAAATTATTGGAAGCAGCCAAGTCTTCATTCACAGAAAGTCATAGACGTTCTTTAATTCGTTTATTAATATCAGAGTTGACGCGTCTCCATGATAACTGGTAAGATTCAAGTTTTATTAAATACTATAACTCTATATATACTTATTTCATTTCAATTTTAACATTTGCAGTTATCCACCTAGAGAATCCTTAAAAGCACTAGCGGTAGCGTTAGTAACGGAATTTCCGTTACTAAAAGATAAACGATCTCCTTTAGGATATGTAAGTAAAAGCTGTGTTTTACTTTTAAACCATTTTTTTAAACTACTTTTAAAATATCTTTTTGGTTGTTCACTTATAGGAGCTTTACTATCATCCCAGTCATTCCGGAAAAGGATTTTTCATAAATCGTCTTATGACGTTAAGAAAAAAATTAGCTCCAGAAGAGAAGAAATATAAAGTGAAACTTATGAGAGTTGAAGAAAAAACGTCAGCCGATGTTCACCCTGATCTCTTGCCCGATGCCGAACTTCGTTGCATGGTAAACTTTTTAAGATTTGTTTTATTTCAAAATTTATAAGGGCAATTAATTTAACTTATTTTCCTTTTAAAGATTTCATTTATGCAGTTTAAAAATCCGACGGATGACGCAAAACAAGCGATCATGGAGCGAATGAAAAGCACCGTTTGGAACCGGAGGAATTGGATTTTTGAACAAAATCCATCAATAGACGAGGTTTTCGGAACATATCCACGTATTTTCGATTACCATGGCGAAGCTGTAAGAATTTTTTTTTTTTATTAAAATTTCCATATTTGACTAATTAATGTTGTTTTTTAACAGGTGGATAACGACTTCGAAACGATATTTCCTAATAAAGGGGATAATTTCTTGGCCAAATTTCAGCCTTACTATGTACCTCGTATTTTAAGATATGCTGAATTATGTAAACCAGAACTGATTGCAAAAAACAAAGATATTATTGATGGTGAGTAGATACATTAAGATAAGTCACATTTGTTTTAAAATTAAAATATTTCATTTTTTCAGATCCTTTGAGGGCCCTCCTAATCTTAACCGATTTGTTGCCAGTAACAAATGGAATTCTGTCAAGGCGCTTATCAAAAAACTACAAAGATAAGATTGGAAATGAAACAGAAAAAATAACCATTAAAATGAAATCAAATTTGTTCGAAGTTGTTCCGGTAAGATACAATTATATTTCATATAAAAATCTTTAAATAAAATATGCTACAAATGTTTAATTTTTTTATAGGAGGGAACAAATCTTCCGAAGTTTGTAGAGAATAAAAGAGAAAAATCGAAAGGCCATATTCAACCGTACATTATATGCGTTGACGGTGACGTTCGGCGCTACTTTGTTCAAGCAGATGAATGGATATGTCAACGAAAAGAAACATCGAGCATAATTCCAACGTTCGACTTGTTGTTTAAAATATTCTTTGTATTTAATTTAGAATACCCGGCGATTCTTAAAAATTTCTTCAATTTCATTGAAACTTACGTATATGAAGTTAGTAATTCAGCATCTGGAGCTACAGCCTCTTTTCGCATAAATTTAGAAAATCTCAAGTGTTGATTTATGTTACAATAGAGGGTTGATCCCAACATTTACGATAAGATTTATCTTATTTATTTCAATGTAGATTATACATTGTTGCATAAATATGTACAAATAATTTACAATTTTTGCATAAATATGTACAATTAGTTTACAATTATAATATACACGTAACATTCGTTTACGTTTATCCTGCAGTGTTGCAAAAATGTCATAGTAATAAATACTTGTAATTGATTTATTAACATTATTTTCATTCAGAAAAATACACGTAAGGATTCATTTTAAATTGGTGATAAATAATTATATTTAATGAAAAAGGCTATTCACTATACATTACCTAAAATAGTGAATATGCGCTACCTGCAATGGTATAAATACATTAACCAAAATAGTGTATGTACACTATAAACTAGTGTACATACAACACGTAAAATAGTGTATACACACTATTTTGTGTAATGTATTTGTAATATTATGGTAGTGCATTTTCACTATTTCATCTAATGTATATTGCCACCTAAATATTATTTTTATTAACTATTTGCAATGTTTATAATCACTATTTCAATGTTCATATTTACTATTTTAGGTAGTCCTTCTACACTTTTCCAATTGGTTCATTTTTTTAACCGTTTTAAACTGTGATCATTAACTAGTTCACAGTTGCACCATTATAACTTTATCAAGTAGTTAATATGGACTAAAAAACAGTGAATTTTCACTGTTTCAGATTAAGAGAGTGGAAACAGTGTACGTATATACAATATGAGCATAGTACTAAATATTATTTTAAACAAAATAAATTACTAAAAATATTTAAAAAGTAGTTATGGCAATTTCACAAATTTAAAGTATTGAAAGTTGTGAAATCAGACAAAAATTTGTCACGTATTTATTGGTTTTTAATGCAAACAAATATATACTTTAAAACGAGTGCGAAATAAATGCTAATGAAAATAGAGAAATCAATAAAATATGATTAAGTATTAAAATTTATAGTATAATAATAAAGTACAAATTATTCACAAGCAGGTTACAAATTGTGCTATGTAATATAAAGTCTTAAACTTAAGTTGCATTTTTTAAATTATTTTTTTAATGCATACTTGCCGTCCCATTGTCTCAGTATTTTAATCTTCATTTGATGTATAGAATGAGGAATAACAGTAATGTCAAAAAAGGTTTAATATTTGTAAAGCTTGCGAAGAATTTTGATTCTTGCACGTTGCACTCAAACGTATGAAATAATAAATTTCGTAATGTTCGAGTTTTTTGAAGCCTCAGTTACAATCACGCAAATAAAATTTAAAATATTATCAGAACATGCAGTTGCTAGTTATAGCCGTGATTATAATTAGCTACCTTGAGGTAAAATGGACTAAAATTTTTATAAACTTTAATTATACGTTACAAAACTTGGTTACAGGTTAGACTGATCGGTTAGATTGATAGTACATTTGAAATAAAATGGTAACAATAAGTTCTCTGTTCCAAAAATTTCTATGATTAAGATGTATTTTATTTTTTATTACGATGGGACGGCAAGTATGCATTAAAAAAATAATTAAAAAATGCAACATAAGTTTAAGACTGTATTATTTAGCACAATTTGTAACCTGCTTGTAAATAATTTGTACTTTATTATTATACTTTAAATTTTAATACTTGACCATATTTTATTCAATTCTCTATTTTCATCAGCATTTATTTCGCACTTGTTTTAAAGTATATATTTGTTTGCATTAAAAACCAATAAATGCGTGAAAAATTTTTGTCTGATTTCACAACTTTCAATACTTTAAATTTGTGAAATTGCCATAACTTCTTTTTAAATATTTTTAGTAATTTATTTTGTTTAAAATAATATAAACTTATACTTGCCTAGATTTTACATTTTAGAAAGGTTTTTTTAGAGAGATTTAAGAACCTTTTAGGAGTTTAGTAATTACATTATTTAAATTAATCATAATATACACGGATTATAAAAAATATTCTAATAATATTAACCAATGCACATAAAAATACAATCTAAATTTAATCACTTTTCGTTTTAGATAAAACGTATACTTACCAATAGTTTACCATTTTGGATTTTTCCGAAGCTTTACTAAATTATGAGAAGTTATGTATTTTATTAAATAAATAATGGTTTTATCATGAAATATTTTACGCTATTTCGATGTAGATATTTCGATGCCTAATGTGCCTCCAGTATTTTTTATGAATCGTTTTTGCTTAAATGATTGTATGAAATTCTAAACATTAGTACAAACTTAAACTACTCTTAATTACTAAAAATATTTATATAAACGAGTTAATTGCAAAGTATTTGAAAATTTCATTAAACAATAAGCATTTAATCCATTAACACCTGTTCGACACCTAAGTTTGAATCGTCACGTGTAATGAATGTGTGGGATGAGTGTAGAGTATGCTTGTGTATGTAAGTACGAGCGCGTGAGAGAACGCTTGGCAAAAGTATGTATCTGTGTATGCGAGACCGAGTGTTAGAAGATGCTGAGTGTTAGAAGATGCTACGAGTGAGTGGGAGAGGGTGTGCGGAAGTGAAAGCTGAAAAACGGTTGGACCCTTCGGGCCCAACCCGTAAGCGAGAGTGACAGAGACAGAGGGAATGGAGAGAAAGTGTAGGGGAGGGCGCGTCCCCCGCAGACAGTCAGTCTACTGGGAGACCTGGCTGCGTGACGACGCAGCTACCCCCAGCGTGTGTACGAAGTGCGAATCTCATGTAATTTTCAAGTGTTTTTTTTACAATATACGTATCTTTACTCTGAATCTTACTTATTTCATTTACCGATCCCTGCTCCGAACCCCACAATTGGGCGCTCATCCGGTAGCAATTCGGTAAAGTGAGTGATAGTGATATTCGCGGTACACGGAACAATTGACAATTAATAACCTAGACAACGAAAGAACAGTACTCGGCATCGTGGATTCGGTGTGTTAAACGAGTGAACATTGCGTTTAAGCGACTCGGCGCTGTGGATTCGGCGTGTTGAACGAGTGCGTAGTTAAGTGGCTTGGCGCTGTGGATTCAGCGTGTGTAACGAGCATTGACTCTAAGTGAACATTTGGACAAAAGTTCGGCGTGGTGTTTTTCCGCGTGTAATAACGAACGTATAGACAATATAAACGTGCGGCTTTCGTTCTAATTTTCGCGGTTTCGCGGCGCGAAGCGTTCGTTGGAAAAGTGAAAGCGAAAAGTGAAAGCGCAAGTGGGGGAGGTACCTCTACTTCAAGAAGCGACGCTGGCAGAGCGCGAAGACGAAGCGCACCGCGCGGAAGAAGAGGGAAGCAACCCTTCGGCGGCAGACACCGCGGAGAGGGGAGCCTCAGAAGTCCCAGAGCAGTTGGTGGGGGGAGAACCGAAGAGGGCAGCATTGAAGAAATCTGTCGTGCTTCGCCCGTCTCGCCTGCAACCACCAAGGCTCGTCAAGTCAGGAGCAATGCCTACGCAGGCGGAGCTCGATCGCGAGAGAGCGGCCAAGGAGGAGGCCGAAAAGCGCAACAGCGAGCTGCTCGAGTCAATGGAGCAAATGCGCAAGCAGTTTGACGCCTGGCAACAGGGCGAACGCGAAAGGTTAGAAGCCGCTGCGCAACAGCGTGAAGAAGACCGTCGGCGCGTACTCGAGTTGACAGCTTTGCTAGAGGAAACTGCGAAAAACCGAGACGCTACCGCGGAGGAAGCGGTTCGGCAGCGAGAGCAGCTGCAAGAGGCGGAGCAGCGAGCAGCAGCGGCCAACGCGGCCAGAGATCAGGCTGAAGCGGCAGCGAGAGAGCAACAGCAGCGCGCAACAGCAGCTGACGCGGCGGCCGAGCAAGATCGGCAATCGCGCGAATCGACTCCGATTTATGTCGTTGGCGGCCCTCCTGGAGGATCAGGTGCTCCAGACCCTGGAGGCCTCGAATGGCTTAGGCAGGCATCGAATATTTTCCGTTCGGGAACGGATGCCGGAACGCGCGCGGGCCTACCATTTTCGATGACGGCAGATCAGCTGCCGAAGTTCAGCGCTGAAGATGCCAACCAGCCAGTGAAGAGTTGGATCAGGCACGTCGACGAAGACTCAGTTATGTACGGCTGGACATTGGAGCAGAAATTTTTAGCTGCGAGACGTGCGCTGACCGGAGCAGCGAGAAAATGGATTGACAGCCGCAGCGGAATCGCCTCCTGGGAAGAGATGAAAAAAGGCCTCGAGGATACGTTTGGCAAACAAATACGTGCGTCGGACATTCATTACGCTATGCGCCAGAGAAGAAAAAAGAAGGAGGAATCCGTCTTGGCGTATGTACAGGAGATGGAGTACCTCGGAGCGCAGGGAGATACTACCAGCGAATAAGTACGCCAATACAGTATCAATGGCATAACGAATGATATGCAAACGCGATTAACGTTGCTCAGTGCGACATCCAGAGAACTATTCACGCAGCTGCTAGAAGTTCACGACCGCGAAATGAGAGAGAAAAATAATCGCGCGCAGAAAGGAAAAGAGCAGTCGCGAGGAGCGTGCTTCGAGTGCAAGCAGCAGGGGCATATCGCGCGCAACTGCCCCAAACGATCAGCTGAAGATAAAAAAGGCTCCGCAGGTCCCGAAGAAGCGAAGAAACCAAGCGGACCTTTTAAGTGCTTCAAGTGCAATCAAGAGGGGGCCCACGAAGTAGGACACTTTGGCGTCAAGAAGACGGTCGAGGCGATCGAAGAGAGCTACAGCATCGAGGGATTGCAAGGCAAAGTGCGAGAGTTCACCGATAATTGTATCACGTGCATACTCGCGAACAGGAAGCAAGGAAAGCCCGAAGGAAAACTTTCACCAATCCCGAAAGAGGCAACGCCAATGCACACTTCACGTCGACCACGTCGGACCGTTGCCATCAACGAACAAAAATTATAAGCATTTGCTCGTTGTCGTCGACGCGTTCACGAAGTTTACGTGGATCTTCGTTACGAAGTCTACCGGCTCCCAAGAGGTAGTCAAGAAGCTAAGCTTCCTGCAGCAGCATTTCGGCAATCCGAGAAGAATAATCAGCGACCGAGGCACGGCGTTTACATCACGAGAATTCGAGGAACACTGCCGAAAAACTGATACTCGTCACCTGCTCATCACGACCGGAGTCCCGCGGGGAAACGGACAGGTCGAGAGACTAAACGGCGTTGTGGAGTCTGTTTTTGCTAAGCTGGCCATCGAAGAGCCGCTTAAATGGTATAAATATACCAGCAGAGTCCAGCACGCAATCAACGGATCCCACAACCGCTCAATAGGAACGACGCCTTTTGAGCTAATGTTCGGATCGAAGCTCTTCTCCCCGGACGACGCTGAGATGCTGAAAAAAATTGGAGAAGCTCGCAGAGAGGAATACACAGAGGAGAGAGAAGAACTCAGAGCAGCGGCGATGGATCAGATTAGAAAGATCCAGCGCGAAAACGAGAAGAATTACAACAAGAAGAGAAATCCTCCAAGGAAGTACAAGATCGGCGACATAGTGGCCATTAAAAGATCACAGCAAGGACCAGGACTCAAGCTGCGAGTTAAGTTCTTGGGGCCATACATAGTTACGCAGAGCCACAAACACGATCGTTACGACGTCGAGGCGCTGACAGCTTTCGACGGGCCAGCGCACACCTCAACGGAAGCGCAGAATATGAAGCCGTGGAGGGGATTTAAAGATGACCTAGAAGAAGACGACAACGACGAATCCGAAGAAGATGACGACAACAACGACCAGACCAACGAAACACCAGCTAGTAACGACGAGGACGAAGCCGAGTGACAGCCGTCGACTGAGGGCAGTCGACAATGTCAGATATGGCCGAGTTGTGGGATGAGTGTAGAGTATGCTTGTGTATGTAAGTACGAGCGCGTGAGAGAACGCTTGGCAAAAGTATGTATCTGTGTATGCGAGACCGAGTGTTAGAAGATGCTGAGTGTTAGAAGATGCTACGAGTGAGTGGGAGAGGGTGTGCGGAAGTGAAAGCGGAAAAACGGTTGGACCCTTCGGGCCCAACCCGTAAGCGAGAGTGAGAGAGACAGAGGGAATGGAGAGAAAGTGTAGGGGAGGGCGCGTCCCCCGCAGACAGTCAGTCTACTGGGAGACCTGGCTGCGTGACGACGCAGCTACCCCCAGCGTGTGTACGAAGTGCGAATCTCATGTAATTTTCAAGTGTTTTTTTTACCATATACGTATCTTTACTCTGAATCTTACTTATTTCATTTACCGAACCCCACAAATATACACGGGAAAAATTAGGGAACCACTGTTTTCTATGTATTAAAGGGTGCTTTTTTGAATAATTAACTTGTTCTTGAATTTGTGTCTTGTAAAAATCGGAAAATTTTTTAAATTCAACGTAATGTTTATTTTAAAAAATAAAGTGGTATAATATTGAACTTTTAGTACAAATTCTTTCACAAATATTTTGGGTTACTATAAACGTTTATTTAATACTGTTTGCAATGTATGCATGATTTAATTTATTTTTAAATTTTATATAAAAGAAAATGGTATATATATCCTTGCCGGCCTCCATCGTTTTCTTCCCTGGACATTTTCTTTTATGTATGTGTAATGTGTATATGTTAATTTCAAAAAATAAATGCACTTTTCTTTGGTCTAGAATTTCGAAAAATTTTTTAAAGCTAGAGGTTTCAGACCAATCAAACTTTCTTCTGTAGTCCGTAAGATAGTCAAAAATGCAGGGGAACATAGAAAAAGTTACTAGTAACCATATTTCTAAGCTATTTTAATTTTTTTTTACAAAAAATTAATGCGTGTAAATACTGGAATAATAACAGTTACGACTGTTTCCAAGGCATCAATAAAATGACAAATAACACTACAACAAAGTATTACAAAAGAGCTTTAATTTAAAAAAAATATGCCAAGATTCGATGTTCTGATCAAAAGTTATGCCCGTTTAAAAAAAAGAAATAATAAAAATTCGAATATCCGATTTTTTCTTTTTCCTCCATATGCTTCTCCATGTTAAATTTTCATATTCTGTATCGCCCACGTTCCTCAGCTTTTTTTATTATCTTTTAGCTTACAGAAAAAATTCCCATTGGTCCAAAATCTCTAGCTTAAAAATATATGTAATAAATAAAATTTGAAAATAAATAAAATCATGCATATATTGCAAATAGTGTTAAATAAAAGTTTATAGTGACCCAAAATATATGTGAAACAAAGTGACATTTTAGCTACATTTACTTCAACCATGAATGCACACTTAATAAAATGACTTGAGCACATAACCTCACTTTTTAAGCAAATTTAATAGAATATTTTTGTGTAATTGCGAATTCGATAAAATTTAACGGCAGTTATACGGCAGTGTAGGGGGTGGCCACATGTCATATACCACTTTTGTGCAAATCACCGATATGCTTTCCTTGCAGAGCTTCGGTCGGTATGTATACGAAGTACTACGCCGACATACATATACAACGTAGCAGCTTCATAGTAGTTAGCTATATGTATAGGGATGGAGAAGGAAAATCTTCGGAAGGCAATGGGAGAAGAAGACCCGGCGAAGAAAACGACGGGGGGCCGCAGGCCGCCGCTCGGCAAGGAAAGCATATACATATATATACGAAGCTCTATGCCTATATATACAGTGTAGTAGCTATATATACATCGAAGTTAGTATGAAGCGCTATACCTATATATACAGCATAGTAGCTATATATACGTCATAGTTAGCTATATATATGGGAGGATGGAGAAGGAAAATCTTCGAAAAGGAAATACGCACTCCGAAAATTCAAACAGCTTTATTTAACGAACGGTTCAATATTTTTAGCTGATTCTTTTTGTACATGAAACGTTGAATGAATATCATTTAAAATGCATGCTAATAGAATGCATGTGCATTTGATAAACATAAGTTACTGTAGATGGAAAAAATTTGGAGGTTGGGAAAAAATGAAAAAAATTAATCATAATGCATACTTGCCGTCCTGTTATCTCAGTATTTTAATGTTCATATGATGTAAAGAATGGGGAACAACAATAATTTAAAAAAATGTTTAATATTTGTAAAGCTTGCGAAGAGTTTTGATTCTTGCACGCTGCACTCAAACGTACGAAATAATAAATTTTGTTATGTCCGAATATTTTTGAAGCCTCAGTTACAATCTCGCAAATAAAATTGAAAATATTATCAGAACATGCAGTTGCTAGTTATAGCCGTGATTATAATTAGATACCTTGAGGTAGAGTCGACTTAAATTCCTATAAATTTTAATTATAAATTACGGAACTTGGTTACACGTTAGACTAATCGGTTAGATTGATAGTACATTTGAAATAAAATAGTAACAATAAGTTCTCTGTTCCAAAAATTTCTATGATTAAAATGTATTTTATTTTTTATTACGATGGGACGGCAAGTATGCATTAAAAAAATAATTAAAAAATGCAACATAAGTTTAAGACTGTATTATTTAGCACAATTTGTAACCTGCTTGTGAATAATTTGTACTTTATTATTATACTTTAAATTTTAATACTTGACCATATTTTATTGATTTCTCTACTTTCATTAGCATTTATTTCGTACTTGTTTTAAAGTATATATTTGTTTGCATTAAAAAATAATAAATACTTGACAAATTTTTTTCTGATTTCACAACTTTCGATACTTTAAATTTGTGAAATTCCCATAATTTTTTTCTAAATATTGTTAGTAATTTATTCTCGTTAAAAAAATAGGAACTTATACTTGCCTAGATTTTACCTTTTAAAAAGGTTTTTTTCATATCTTTTTAGGAGTTTAGTAATTATATTATTTAAATTAATCATAATATACACGAATATAAAAAATATTCTAATAATATTAATCAATGCACATAAAAATACAATCTAAATTTAACAACTTTTCGTTTTAGATAAAACGTATACTTATCAATATTTTACCATTTTGAATTTTTTCCGCAGCTTTACCAAATTATGAGAAGTTAAGTATTTTATGAAATAAATAATGGTTTTATCATTAAATATTTTAAGCTATTTCAATTTTCATTTTCAGTATTTTTTATGAATCGTTTTTGCTTAAATGATTGCATGAAATTCTAAACATTAGTACAAATTGAAACTACTTCTAATTACTAAAAATAGTTATATAAACGAGTTAATTGCAAAGTATTTGAAAATTTCATTAAATAACTAGCATTTAACCTATTAATACCCGTTCGACACCTAAGTTTGAATCGTCACGTGTAATGAATTTACACGGGAAAAATTAGGGAACCACTGTTTTCTATGTAGTAAAGGGTGCTTTTTTCAATAATCAACATTTTCTTCAATTTTTGTCGTATAAAAATCGGAAAAAAATTTTTATAACACTGGGTCGAATAAATCCGCATTTATTCCACGGATAGCCGTGGAAGCGCATTTATTCTAATCAATGCTATAAAATACCGTACAATATACGTGTAATAAGTCGTTCTTCATGGCACGACTCAAACCTCACTCGCTACGCTCGTGCGCTTATACACGTCATGCTGTAAAGTACGACTTATTGCACTAGTATCGTAATGTACAATTAAAATTCAACGTAACGTTTATTTTAAAAAATTAAGTGGTACGATATTGAACTTTTAGTAAAAATTCTTTCATATATATTTCGGGTTGCTATAAACTTTTATTTAACACTGTTTGCAATGTATGCATGTTTTAATTTATTTTCAAATTTTATACAAAAGAAAATGCTCTATATATATATCTTTGCGGGCCTCCATGTTTTCTTCACTGGGCATTTTATATATGTGCCATGTGTATATGTCGAATTTCAAAAAATAAATGCACTTTTCTTTGGTCTAAAATTCGAAAACATTTTTTTTAAACTAGAGCTTTGGGACAAATTGGACTTTGTTCTGTAAGCCAAAAGATAATAAAAAATGCTGAGGAACATGGGTAATACAGAATATGAAAATTTAACACGGGGGGGCATATGAAGGAAAAAGAAAAAATCGGTTATTCGATTATTATTTTTTTTTTTAAACGGGCATAACTTTTGATCAGAACATCGAATCTTGGAATTTTTTTTTTAAATTAAAGCTCTTTTGTAATACCTTAATGTAGTGGAATTTGAAATTTTATTGATGCCTTGGAAACATTCGTAATTGTTATTATTACAGTATTTACACGCATTCATTTTGTGTAAAAAAAAATTAAAATGGCTTAGAAATATGGTTACTAGTAACTTTTTCTATGTTCCTCTGCATTTTTGACTATCTTTCGGGTTACAGAAGAAAGTCTGATCGGTCCGAAACCTCTAGCTTTAAAAAATTGTTTTCGATTTCTAGACCAAAGAAAAGTGCATTTATTTTTTGAAAGTCGACATATATGTAAAATAAAATTTGATTAAATATTGCATAAAATTGCATAAAATCATTGCATAAAATCATAAAATTGAATAAAATTATTGCAAATAATGTTAAATAAAAGTTTATAGTAACCCAAAATATATGTGAAACAAAGTGACATTTTAGCTACATTTACTTCAACCATGAATGCACAATTAATAAAATGACTAAAGCACATCTATCTCGCATTCGATCTCGCGAGATCATATCTAAAATGAGACCATCTTTTTAAAGCTTTGTACGAATTATAATCATACTTAAACTTAATTGAATTGAAAAAACTCATCCTTATTTGAGTCTGGTTTTTCTTCCATTGTAAACCGTTAGATACTTCATCTGATTCCATCCTCTCCATTTTTTCAATAAATTCAATAGCAATCTTGGGAGGCAGCCCTGGTGTATTTAATTGATAAACAATCAAATAAAAAACAACATAATTACTCTGGCAACGTTTCGTCCTTAATTTAAGACCTTCTCAAGCCTTCAATAAACACAAAATAACAAAAATAAATATAATTCGTACAACATCTTACTAAAGTATACATTACAAAATATTTACCAACAAAGAAAACAAAGGTTTTGTACGTAATAATTAAGGGGTTATGACAGTGTTAAAATTTTGAAAATATCCATTTTTTTTATTCACTTTTTTCATAGTTAATAGTCTGTAGAATATGGTCCTGAAAGCCGTTTTTGGCTAAAAAATTTTTCCTCAAAGATATCAACAAAAAACTAACAAATCTGTTTCAAGTAAATTTTTGAAAAATCGTGATTTTTAAATATTTTAATTAGGCCAAACTTGTGGAAAGGATTGTTCTAACCCACTTTTTACAGAGTAATTTCATGAGAAATCTTACTGAAAATATGACTTAAAAACCGTTTTACAAACTGTTATTTTCTCAAGAGTTATTAATTTATTTCCGTAAAATAAATAAAATCTGTAAAATTAATTTTTCTATGTGTGATTTTATGTTACTAAATTCAATGTGTTAAAGTAAAGGCATTCAACAAATTTGAATTTGTCACTCGAATAGGTTGTGCCTCACAGTATCTGGTTGAGAATGAAGATTTCTGTTTGATCGGTATAGTAGAATTTTCTGTAAAGCAGCAGAAAGCAGCCAAACAGCTGTTTTTCATCCAAGACACTAGATCAGTGCAGTTAGTCTGCTAGCTGCTGTAACAATGCTTATAACCTCAGTGGTGTTGTAAAAGTGCAAGAGCTTCTGCAGAGTACAAAAATTATTCAGATAAGTATGGGGTTTATTAGTAATAATTGTGTCCATAATGAGCTTTTTCTTTGTTGGTTTATTTTTTGCTTTTAGGTTTACAGGTACACGCCAGCAAGATGGGAGTTTATATTAACTATCTGGAGTATGATTTTGTATACCCTTCAACAACTTGAAGTTTATTTAATAATCGTAAGTATTGCATGTAACTGTATAACTTGATTATTAATAGGTAACGAAAAATTTTATTTTATTTTCAGCTTCTAAATAGTATTATCATACAGTATGATATGCGCGTACCACCAAATATACTTTATTGTATGTATATTTGAGTACCAAAAGTAAATCAAGGTATGCCTGATAGTTTCTGTAAGTATAGCTGGGTTCATTTGTACGATTTACATTATAAACTTTCAATGCCTTTTACTCAAATTTAGTTTTTTCATGCTTTTGATGTACTTGCCGCAGCTTTCTGAAGGAACCGTAACATCAATCCGGATGAACCAAAGTGGAAAACCTTTCTAATGAGTACGGTCACAAACTGAGTGGAGCAGAATTGGCAAATATAAGTTCAAAGTGAATGTTACGTATGTTTACATATGTAACATTCACTATAATTATTAATATTATCAATATATGTTTAATTAATTATATTAATTTTGTGTTTTTCAGGAATCTGTTCCACTTAGTCTGAGTCCAGACTCATAATGAAGATTTGGCACTTTGATTCAACAGGATTGATGGTACGGTTCCATCAGAAACATGCGGCAAGTAAATAAAAGTGATGAAAATCATGATTTTTGGTAAGCAAATACCTTTAATTGTTTTTAAATGTTACACTCACTTTATGCATATTATTTATGTATAAAAGTGATGTATAATACTTGTATTTGAAAGCAAAAATATAGTTTTTAGAGCACCTATATATCTGTTAATTTTTTACAACACTAACAATTTTTCTTTTTTTTTCAGGTTTTAACACTGTCATAACCCCTTAAGCCCAACAAAGGAGCTAGTCAATAATGAATATCACATTTTTCGTCAATACTGAATCGCAAGTCATTCTAAGGCTAATACAGCGCTATAGGTCTGAAACTAATCACTCTCATTACCAAAGGGGATAATGAAATATGACACCTGTTTTATCGGTCAAAAATAAAAATAAAAAGTGCAGGAAATTTGAAACAGCATAAATTCAAAAAGCATGAAAAACATAAAAGGAAAAGATGAAACTTAATAAATTAATTAAAAAACCTATTGACTCTACAATATTTCTTACTAATAAAATTAAAATCTTCTTGTCTATTGATATTAGAATTATTTATATTTATAAAAAAACTTTCTGTTTCTTTTATATCTGTTTGATTCTCTATCTAAAATTTTAACATTATCGAATTCAAAACTATGTGTACTATTGTCTCTTAAATGTGAAGAAATAGGTAACATTTTATCAACCGACTTAAGCACATAACCTCACTTTTTAAGTAAATTTAATAGAAGATTTTTCCGTAATTGCGAATTCCATAAAGTTTAACGGCAGTTATATGGCAGTGTAGGGGGTAGCGACATGTCATCTGCCACTTTTCTGCGTATCATCCATATTCTTTCCAAGCAGAGCTTAATTCGGCCGGTATATATACGAAGTGTTATGCCGATATATACAACATAGCAGCTATATACAGTGTAGTTAGCTATATGTATAGGGATGGAGAAGGAAAATCTTCGGCGGGCAGTAAGAGAAGAGGACCTGGCGAAGAAAACGACGGGGGGCCGCACGTCTCCGCTCGGCAAGGAAAGCATATACCTATATATACGAAGCGCTATGCCTATATATACAGCTTAGTAGCTATATATACAGCGTAGTTAGCTATATATATGGGATGGAGAAAAGAAATCTGAAAAGTGAAATACGCACTCCGAAAATTCAAACAGCTTTATTTAACGAACGGTTCAATATTTTTAGCTGATTCTTTTTTTTCATGAAACGTTGAATCAATAGCATTTAGAATGCATGCTAATAGACTGCAGATACGGTTGATAAGCGTAAGTTATTGGCGATTGAAAAAATTTGAAGGTTGGGAAAAAGCAAGTTCAAAGTATATATAGGCTTGGTCTGCAGCCCGCCGCGTCGTACGTAAGAGCTAGCTTACTTATACTTGCCAGCGGGCGCTACCGCGCCCCTTGATATGAGCATACTGCTAAATGTGAATTTATCTATACAATATTGTGTGAAAAAATATTGAATATCTGTTTTCACCATGCGTTTGTAATTGTATACTTTTGTAGTTTTGAGAATGAATGCGTGTAAGTACGCATGTGTATATAACAGTACAGAGAATCAGGTACAATTTTTCGATTTTTCGAACGCAACGCATTATATACATAAATATGGAGTAAGTTGATTCATTCTGCAACCAAACCAGCTATTCAAATCTTTTTTTTTCATTCAACATGTTTCTTCCTCAACTTTTATGCTATATTCATAAAATTACTGTAACTTGAATGCAGTAACCGAAAATTTTCATTATTTTGACAAATTTTTCGATTTTTCGAACGCAACGCATGATATACATAAATAAAAAAAAGAAAGATTTAAATTGCTGCTTCGGTTGCAGAATAAATCAATTTTCTCCATATTTATGTATATAATTCGTGGCGTTCGAAAAATCGAAAAATTTGTCAAAAGAATTAAAATTTTCGGTTATTGCATTCAATTTACAGTTTTTTAATGAACATAGCATAACAGTTGAGAAAGAAACATGTTAAATGCAGAAAAAAACGATTTAAATAGCTGCTTCGGTTGCAGAATAAATAAATTTTCTCCATATTTATATATCATGCGTTGGATTCGAAACATCGAAAAATTTGTTAAAAGAAAGAAAATTGTAGGTATTTGCATTCAATTTACCGTAATTTTATGAACATAGCATAAAAGTTGAGAAAGAAACATGTTAAATGAAAAAAAAAATTTGAATAGCTGGTTTGGTTGCAGAATGAATCAACTTACTCCATATTTATGTATATCATTCGTTGCGTTAGAAAAATCGAAAAATTTTTCAAAAGAATGAAAATTTTCTGTTATATACACATGCGTACTTACACGCATCCATTCTCAAAACTACAAAAGTATACAATTACAAACGTATGGTGAAAACAGATATTCAATATTTTTTCACACAACATTGTATATATAAATTCACGTTTAGTACTATGCTTATATTTTATATACGTACACTGTTTCCATGTATACACACATCTATATATATTGAGTTCAGTACCATACTATATTTCTTTTATATATTATTCATATATATATGGTGTGCAGGCGTGACGATCATAATATTTTGAGATCAATGTTTATGTATATCATGCGTTGCTTACGAAAAATTGAAAAACTTATCAAAGGAATGAAAATTTTTGGTATTTGCAGTGACTTTACAGTAATTTTATCAACATAGCATGAAAGTTGAGAAAAAAACATGTTAAATGAAAAAAAAATCATTAAAATAGCTGCTTTGGTTGCAGAGTAAATCAATTTACAATTAAGGTTCCGAAAAACCTGCGCGGCGCCGCAGCGGTGCTCTCCCCACTGCGGCCGCCCGGCCGGAGTAGCTGCGCGGCCGCGCGCGCTGATTTCGCTTGGTTCACCGGTTGTTCTAGATGAACGAGATCATCTACAGCTGCCGGGAAAACTGCTGTCATTTAGAGTAACATTTCAACAAGCAGTATGTCAAACTTCAATAAATAATATCAAGTAGTTTCGGCGTAACCATCGATTGAAAAAAAAAATTCATGGTTTTTTACGTACTTTAAGACGCACTTTACCCCGATTCTCTAACTTCAAAATTGGCCGAAATACGTCCCTAACAACGAACATTTGTTGATAAAAATGTTGTAGAAAATTAATTTGAAGAAAAGTTCTTTTTATCATTTGTTAAGGGGTTATGCCTGAGTTAAACCTGAAAAAAATAAATTATCAGTTAACAGGTCAAAAAAAATGTTGTACAAGTAATATCAAATAAAAACTGTTTCGTGATTAAACTGTACATATTAGTTGTAATTTTCCATGTGTTTAAAAACTTATATATCTATACTTACTATGTGTGAAGAACCATGTGTGAAGAACTAAATTTCAGTATATTTTATCCTTTGCCGTAAGGTTTCTCATGATCCAGGTGATGAATTCAAACCAAACTGGATGGCAATTCTTCTAAATGTCTTTCTCCTCAGCTTGAACGGAAGGGATTACTGAAAAATAAAAATTTTAAATATTTAGAAACACATAAGTTCATAATATTCATAATTATAGTGAATTATGCATATGTTCACATGCGTAACATTCTTTAAACTTACCTTAGCCAATTTCCCTCCGTTCAAGCAGTGAAGAAGGGCTTCCTGGAGTTCCCTAAAAAATTTCAGCTTGATCGGTCCCATAGTTGTTGAGAAATCCTGCGGCAACTGACCTAAAATCACAAAAATTCAAAACTTGAGAAAACTGCATTTAAAGTTTATACATGAAACTTATTTCCATTTATCGGGTAGTACTTACAGAAACTGCTTGGCATATTTTTTTGTGTTTTGGCATAAAATATCCCTGTATTAAGGGATATATTAAGACCCGGGTGCCACACATATTGATATACTAGTATCAAAAGCTGAAATTGAAATATAAATTTTTATACGCATTCACAGTCAGTATGTTTCATATGAATATAATTGTTGGTATTGCTTACTCATGACTTTCTAGGATTGTTAATAGTTACAGCCAACTTCCACAACATCTAACCTTGCATCGAACACAGAAGTACCTTATCGTTCACATGCCATTGACAGTTTATATACCTAAAAATAAAGAACACACTCACAAAGAACAAGTTCTTCACAAATAATGTGTTATTTAGAGTCCAAAATACTTATCTAAATTTAAACACCACTGACACTCAGAAGTTTTCACTTCAGATCAAAATTCACAACATCAAGCTTGCACTAGACTGCAGATCAAGCAGACGAAAGAGCTGTCTAGATAGCAAACTTAACTAGGTTGGTAAAACAGTGATTGGCTTTTCCATATGCTGTATGGTACCATGTTTTTAGGTGGTAATTTATAAAAATATTTTAGTTTGCACGCATGCTTATTATTTTATTAAAAAGATTAAATTAATGAAACAGATAAATTTATTTTATTTTTAACATTCACAATAAAAAAATCTATGCTTTTATCAGAATGAGCTATTTACTATATGCAATAATTCATAAATAAATAATTTGTGTTATTTTTAATAAAACTGTCTTTTATCAAAAGGAATTTGTATGCACATTTAACGTTAAATTTTCTATAAAAATGTAATGGCTTTGAATAAACAAAAGCGCTATAGAATAAAATATGAAAAATACTTAATTTTGACAAATTATATATTTTTAGTATTTTGCCTATAATTTTGTAACGAAATTTTTTCGGGCAAAAGGAGTTTCAACAGTATATTCTACAGTAAATTTGCTATTAAAAAATCAAATAAAAAAAATTTGATTTTTTTGAATTTTAACTCAGGCATAACCCCTTAAGGGGTTATGCCTGAATTAAATTCGTCAAAAAATCGATTTTTTTTATTGACTTTTTTCATAGGAAATTGTCTGTAGAATACGATGCTGAAGTCCCTTTTGCCCAAAAAAAATTGGGTAGAAAGCTACAGACCAAAAACTGAAGGCGTGCGAATAGCTTATTTTTAAAAAATCGTAATTTTCGCGTTTTTATTTGTCAGTGCTGTGTTACTGAACATGATTATTTTTCGAGCTTTTAATGCTTCTCATGCATAATATTTGTATTTAAAATACAATAAAAATATCTATTATGCAATTAAAATTCGTTAAAAGATGTTAATAAAATGAGCAAAATTATGCAATATTAAAAATTTGCAAATTGCTTATTTTCACATTTTCCTCTGTTTTGTTTATTTAAATTAATAATTTATTTTTAAAAAAGCATTTTATTATTTATTATGCTTTATAAAAAAATTAATTAGACGCAAATATTCGTCAATGAATAAAATTATGCAAAAAACGAATTTTGAATTTGGCGGTCACCGACGGGGCCGCACGATATTCTTTCGACAAGGCTATTCATTTCGATACCTGTTTTACCGTATGATTGAGAATTCAAGAGCGCAAAAGCACTTGCTTTGAATTTTCATATCTACTTTTATTCTGCATTGCTCAATATTATTAAATAATTTATTTTATAATATTGATAGCATTTGTGGTTAAAAACTAGAGTAAGTGAGAGTGATTTGTGATCAAGATGAGTCCAGACTCAAGGCATAGAGTTCCAGGATCATCTGACAGAAAAAGAAGGTTTGGAAGAAGAAAGAGAAGACCCAAGATTTTTCATCAAAAACAGCAATGGGAAGTTTCAACAATAGCACCAGCACCAGCATCAGCATCAACATCTATACAACAAGAACGAGCAACACCAATCACTTCAGCATCACCTACGCCTGATACAGTTCCTTCAACATCCAGGGAATGGAGTTCAAGATCTGCTGCGTAAGCTTTACCAGGTACCTCAACATCAGTACAGCCAGAAATTCCTGTGTGTAGGTCTAGACAAAAATTAAAATCAATTTATGTAGAACCGAGTGGAATTCAGAATAGAATCTTTGACAATTCTTTGCTTCTGCCAGGATTACAGGAGTTTCTGGCTTGTACAGCTTGTGGCGGATGCATCAAATTTGATGAAGTTGATGTACGAGGTCTTAGTAGTAAGCTATCCATCACCTGTACATCATGTAACGCAGTTGCTTTCATCGACTCCAGCAGAAAAGTTGGAAAACCAAGTAACGCTTATGAAGTGAACAAGCGTGCAGTTATAGCCATGAGAATTCTTGGTCATGGGCACACTGGTTTGAGCACTTTATGTGGAGTAATGGATTTTTCTACTCCAATCTCTCACAGTAATTTTGACAAAATTAATCAAGACTTGAAAGATGCAAGCTTGATTACAGCTAAAGAGTCTATGAAAGCAGCTATGCAGGAAGATTGCAGTACAGAAAATCAAGAAGATGATCGCCAAACTGTATCAGGCGATGGTAGTTAGAGGAAACGAGGACATTCATCCCTTCAAGGCGTTTCAACACTAATACGCCATGCCAATGGAAAGGTGATTGATGTTGCTCCAAAGCAATCCTTTTGCCTAGCCTGCGAGAAACGACCAGAAGAGGATACAGCACAGTATAAGGAATGGTATGAAGCCCACCGAGAAAAGTGTTCTGCCAATCACGAAGGAAGTTCTGGCAAGATGGAAGTGGATGGCATCGTCGAAATGTTCGAGCGATCCGAGTCCATTCATGGTGTAAGGTACGGAAATTACATTGGAGACGGAGATTCAAGAGTCTTCAAAGCACTTTCCAATGCCAAACCCTATCAAGACTTCACCATCACGAAGAAGGAGTGTGTAGGACACGTTCAGAAGAGAATGGGTTCGAGGCTCAGGAACCTGAAGAAAAGCTTGGCCGGCACAAAACTAACAGATGGCTTGGGCATTGGTGGAAGAAACCGTCTAACTGCTCAAAGGATTGACCAGTTGACGAAGTACTATGGCAATGCCATCCGTGGCCATAGTAATTCTGTTGATGAAATGAGAAATGCCATATGGGCAACATTTCATCACAAAAAATCTATAGATGAAAATCCAACTCACCACCTTTGCCCGCAGGGATCAAGATCTTGGTGCAAGTGGCAGAAAGCCAAGGCGAACAACAACTTGAAGAACTTCCACCATGGAGATAGTATTCCTGCTGCCATCATGAACGCAATTGAATCGATTTACGAGGACTTGACGAAGCCAGACTTGCTTGAGAGATGCATTGGAGGCTTCACGCATAACAGTAATGAAAGTTTCAATCATTCTGTTTGGAAACTCATCCCCAAGCATAGTTTCAGTGGTCTGACAGTCCTCGAAATTGGTGCCTACATTGCAGTCACTTGCTTCAATGAAGGCAAAGCAGGACTGCTTGAAGTCATGAGGAAGTTCAGTGTGTATCCAGGATCCTCTGTAGTCAACTGGGCCAAGCTTCAGGATCAGGAGCGGCTTCTCTTGTCCGACAGAAGAGAACTACACTCAACACTTGAAGTACGACGAGCCAAAAGAAAGAGAAGTCATCAGGATGACGACTTCTACAGAGCTGGTGCTTATTAAACAAACATACACACATTACACACATAACACAAATACTTGTACACCATACACAACCTCACTTGTTAACAAACCACATAATTTACAACACAAACACTAAAAAACACAAACACATTCACAATTTTTTCTTTTTTTTTCACTTTTGTTTTCCTTTTTTTTAATTTTTTTCATCAAACACTTTTCACAAACACATCACACATGTCACAGCATCAGCTTTGTAGAAAACAGTCTAGCTGACTAGCTGAAAAGTAGGTCAGAGAGCAAGCTAAACAGCTGATTGGAGCTGTCTGCTTGCTTTCTGCTTCCTTACTATATCAGCTCATCTGATGGACTATTTTTTCTAACCTTCAACTTGACACATAATGGTAGTGCAACTCTTCTGTTCATCACATGTAAGTATATAAACTTATTTTTTAACAATAAAAGCATTTTTATAACTTAATTATAACAATGTTTCTAATTTAGAAAAATTACATTTTTTTATGATTTTTCATTTTATTTGATTTCAGATGACTGGACACGAATAAAGTTTTTGGACCATCCTCAAAATTTACAAAGATGACCAGCATACGCCTATCATTCATTTAAATAAGGCCCAGGTATGAAGAAAAATTGTAAGTATATTTTTTATCATTTAATGTTCAAGAAAACTTAAAGTGCCTTTTTCTCAAGTTTTGAATTCTTATGATTTCAGGTCAGTTGCCGCAGGATTTTTCAGGAACCATAAGTCCAATTAGGCTGAAATTTTTTGGAGAACTCCAGGAAAGCCTTCTTCACTGCTTGAACGGAGCAGAATTTGGAAAGATAAGTTTAAAGTGAATGTTATGTATGTAAACATACGTAACATTCACTATAATTACTTATATTATAACTTATGCGTTACTAAATATTTAAAATTTTTATTTTTCAGAAATCCCTTCCGTTCAAGCTGAGGAGAATCACATTCAGAAGTTTTTCCATCCAGTTTGGTCTACATTCATCACCCGGATGCTGAGAATTCATGCGGCAAAGGGAAAAATTTGTTCAAATTTAATACTTCACACATGGAATTTTTTGTAAATTAAGTATAGATATATAATTGTTTAAAAATATGTAAAATTACAATTAATATATATACTTTAAGTAGAAATAAGAATTTTTTAAATTTTACTTATAAATAATTTTTTTTTTTGCTTAATAACTAATAATGTGTTTTTTGCAGGTTTAACTCAGGCATAACCCCTTAAGTAGGACATGAGCTGTCGATTCTGGGTGGTTGCATCAATTTGTCATGATCTGCGCCAAATTGAAATGAATTTGAAAATACAGATTAATAATTTTGCAATAAGCCGCCATTTTTAGATAGCGAGGTCGGACTGGAAATTTTATGTTGTATGAACTACAAAGACATGTTTGATCGGAAGTCTGACCAAAAAATGCAATTTTTTATATAAACTATTGGAATATGAATATTGACAAAAAAATTTTTTGTTTTAAACATTTTAGCGATGAACAAAGTCAATCTTGCAATCGGGAATATACGTACCTTATAGGGAATTTAATTGTGAACAATTTTCATTTCGAACTGTTTCGCGTAAAATTAATAATAAAAAAGCTACAGAGGATAAACTTAAAAAAATGCATTTTTTAACTTTATTTTGCAATAATAACAATGTTCCCGAGTAGTTACATTGTTGAACCTTTATGGTAGTTCTCAGTACACTTACTTTTACCAGTTCCAAAAATAATCCTGCTAGTGGCACGAACTTCCAAAAATTATCCTATACAGTTCCCTGGGGCCCCGACTAATTCTTAATATGTGGGAGACAATGGGATATGATCTGGTTACTTAGTCCAGACGACCGAATATTTGATTATATTCTCATTTTTTACTTATATGGTAAAATATGTGGTGAAAAATTTGAAAAGCAACATTTGGTATATTTTTTACACAACAATGCTAATGGGGATTCTTATATTATTGATGTGAGGAAGCTAATGCGAGGTGATCTTGTTATGTGTTTCAAACGAGTTGGATATTGTGAGATATTTTACTCCGTTAAATAATCTTTTTAAACCTGTTATATAATAAAACTGAAAAAAGCAACATCCACACGAACGTACAGCTGCTATAGGGTAGGATATGCTGTTTACTATAATAAAAATAAATGTTTCAAAATACGTACTGTTTATTATTGTTTAAAAAATTAGAATACAAGTTGTATCAACAATATTGTGTACATATTTAATTGCTTATATAAGGTCTATTTTTCGCGAGCGAAACGATCAGTATCAGCTAGCCCCTCTATATTAACACAATTATATCGCCGCCGCCGCTGCCGTTTCAGAAGTAAGCTCCCCCTCAATTCATAGTATTAATAGCACCCCTTTAATTGACTTTCCCTCCCCCTGGATAAAATCAATTGCATGTATTGTTTGAACATATAAAAACAAATCTGTATATCAACAGGCAGCCGTCTAACTGAAGGATTATAAGTAAGTGCAAAAAATATAATTGAAATTAGTAAGTATAACCGAATCTAAATGAAAGATGTTCAAACTCTTCATAACCCTTATATCCCCTTGATAAGACGTTAGGCTTGTATACATCTACTTGGAAAATCTAAAACTCTTACCAATAAAATATGTATTTACGAAAACAGCTTCGCATTCAGGGTCCATTGAACTGGCAAATATTTTTTTTAATATTTATTACTACCTTTGATTTTACGAAAATTCTAATTTTAATATTCAGAAAAGAAAGTTGTGATATCAATGAATAAATCGGCAAGTTTCTTTTATAAAAAACTGATCATTTTGAAATAAATAAATGAGCGTTTGAATGAGGGAAATAATATGTACAATAAAAATTAATTATTATACTATATGGATAGTTTTTTGTAGGAAAAAGTTCTAAGAGCTTCGATGTTCAGTTTTTGGAATAAATTGTTGATAATACTAATGTAGTTTATAATACATAAATGCAGTCACTATCAAATAGGCCTTTCTGTTAGGATTGCTTTCCATTTCATAGATAAGTGAATCACAAAAGATTAAACAACATGATGCAGTGAGACAGTGTTGACATTTTTTTTATGGAAAAACTTGCCGTCCCGTCCTATTATATATAATCATTTTATGATATCATTTTCAAATGACGCATCTGTTTAACCAAAGTAACTAATCAATTTCTCGATGTAAATATAGAAAATTTCGTGATAATTGTAGGTTCAATTTTTAAAAAATTAATGAAGTTTAAAGTATTTTAAATTAATATTGTCTTAGTTCACAGATTAATTTTAATTCTATATATTTGAAAAAAAAATTTCAATAATCATTTCAGGCCATTATTCTCACATTTAATATGTATTTGAAGTAGTACGAATTACATGGGATAACAGAAGGAGAAATTGGCTTATATTTTGATATTTCATAGTATTGTTGATTATAATGACATTTTGTATTTAATTGATTATCTGTACATGCTCGAAGGTACGTATACTGACGTACCTTATACTTGCCATCGTGGCGCTACCGCGCCCCTTGATTTAATTTAAAAAATTCCAATTATTATTTGAAGCCATTATTCTCACCGTTTAACATGTATTTGAAGTAGTGCCATCCCTCTTGAAAAAAATTGGATGGATATCCACGTGGATTATCCACGCGGAAATCTACGTGGATGAACATGGATTCCACATGGATCCAACATGGATCCAACATGGATACTCTACGTGGATATCTGCGTGGATTATCCAAATGGATATCTGCGTGGATATATACGGATTCCACGTGGATAATCCACGTAGATATCATGGATTTCACGTGGATAATTTACGTGGATAAATGCGTGGATATCTGCATGGATATTAAAATCAATTCCACGTGGACAATCGAATCTACGTTTATTCTTCGTGTATATCCATGTAGACATATTTGAATTGATTAATTTTTACATAAAATTAATATTCACGTAAATATATATTTAAATAAATATTTACCCAATATTAGAATTAATAAATTTACTAGCCAGAGTTACCTCGCTCGCTATTGCTCGCTCGGCTTTGAGTATTGTTTAGTTTTTAATTTAAAAATTAGTAAATAAATGGTCATTAAACAAATCAATTAGAAATTAATATCAATCATTAAATTAGTTCAACAAATACTTGTGTATATATGTTATATTTGAAACTATCTGAACTCAACTTCTTATTGAACATTTTTAATTTAAACTTTATTTTAATGTGTAAAGAATGAAAATAAATATATAACAAAATGTACGCTATAAACAAATGTATTCATTTGACAATAACCTCCACCAAGAACCTCAACCGATTATATCCATTAACAATTGATATATCATTCATAGATTTTGTTATGAATTATTTCTATAAATGAAATATATTACCCTTAAATAATGTACAGGTATAACGTAATAATATATGAGTGGTTCTTTGTGATATGTACTTACAGAGATTTAATTTTTCTTGTAAACTCATTAAATTACTTGTACTTAATAAAATACTCCTCCCTAAATTTTTTTAGTGTTTCATCATCGATTATCTTAGAGTTACAGGGTGTTAAAGTTGATGAAATAAGATTTATGTGCATTTTTTTGCTAATTTTCAAAATTTCATAAATCGTCAGAGTATTTTACATAACAGAGCCAGATCATTTTTTTCAGATTTTTTTTTTCATTCACCGCAGACTTTAGTGAATGTGGGCATTGGAGAGCACTCTGGCAGGTCCAGATTTGCTTTAAAAACATGTACTTTCCAGATGAGTGTGGGGATTTTCAAATAATAAAGATTTAAAAAAATTATAACCAATTGAAGAAAAATATTCATAATTGCTTATATTTTTTAATTAATTTTTATAATAAATTGTATGTAATTTTTTTGAATGTTTATTATTTGAAAACCTCCGCACTCATTTGGAAACTACATATTTTTAAAGCATATCTGGACCTGCCACAGTACTATCCAATGCCCAGATTCAACTAAAGTCTGCGATAATTGAAAAAAATTGAAGAGATGTTGTAAAAAAATAAAATTCAATTTTTAAAATTTATACTTTTTTAACGTGTATCAGTCCACTTAAATGACTTATCACTTTCTTAAAACATGTGTATATGACTTCAACAATATATTTTTTGAAAAGGTTAGAAAACTTCCAGAAAAAAGTCTTTTTAGTGTAAAATGATTCTCTCTGGCTCTACAAATTAATTAAGGTAGTCAGAGAAAGCAAAAAAACATGATTTTATCAAATATTAATCTGTAATTCGAAGATACTTGATGCAAATAATCTGAAAAAAGTAAGGGACACTCATATGTATCTTAGGAACATTTTAAAAATATTTTTGGATACGGTTAAAAAGTTAACCGCTAGATTTCTCAGAGAACTACCCATATATATATATATATATATATGTATGTTGTAGTACATATTTTCATTTGTAGATATAAGATAAGTATATCATTTAATACATTAAAAAAACAACACAAAATTTTTAGTGTTAAACAGAACATTTGACTTATGTAAATAACAAATTAAGAATAGAGTTATAGTTAAAATAAAAGAATAGTACCTATAGTTAATGAGAAGTCTCGTGGTTATAATTTGTTTACTTGGATCAAATTAGTCAAATCACCACTAACACAGAAATAATAATTTATTTTAACACAAAGAAATGTGTTCCTTAATTTAAAAAAAATGTAGTTAATGATAATGAAAATATACGTATCTGATAAACTGAGTGTCAAAGAATATAATAGAAATAAATAACCATCCATTGGTTACGAAATTGCATTTTTGGAATATTATGTTTCGTACTCATTTAAAATCTATCATAGCTACAGGGCTGAAATTTGACATACAAATTTGTTTGAACATATTAAAACAATAAATGCAATCAACTTTATCTAATAACATTGTTATGTACCGATGCCAAAGTACAAATTGGCAACGTCGCATAACGCACAAGTAATTAGAGAGGTGCAAAAGTATGCGCCCGGCCGTCGCCAAGTCGCACAAAGACGAGCGATAGCGGTACCTCTCCTCCAGCCCTCGAAACGCTGACCAAGCGCTTCGCCCTCCCATGCGCTGGCGAACTTCACCCAAAGCTCGAGAGTGCAAGTGAGAGCGAAGTAGCTAATGAAGCGAAGAGAGGGATGGGGGAGAGGTAAGAACAATTAGTGGGAGAGAAAGTGACGCACTCTCTCCCCGGCATAATTGCGCGCCCTCCGGCAGAGCGTCTTGAGCCACCGAGCGGACTCGACGTATATTTAGTTTTTCCGTCTTCCTACGTTTTTCTGACATTTAAATTGACTACTCTTAGAGGCCCAAGTGGCGAATTCAATTGTGTTTATCGATTTGCATTTTCTGACGAATAAAGATTCGATTCTTGTATAATTCGCTCGTTAGTCATTCTCGTTTCCGATATTAGCACGCTTCGATTATTAGCACGCGCATTCACTCTGCTGGGACACACGCCGCTGCTTCTACTCGACACACCACACCATTTCCATTGCCAAAGTCTCTTTAGCCCAGCTGCGTGGTTCAACGAAGCCCAAGGTAAGACTTTATAATAAATATAATATATACATAATAGTGCACGAAGTTCATTCCGCCGCGAGTTATTCCGTCGCTGCCATCAATTTTCCCGATTGCGCTCATTCAAACTGCAGCTAAACGCGCCTCGCGTGTTTTCCGATCGCGCGCTTCCCCGTTCTTTTGTGTTGATGGTGAGTTTCCGTACGTGAACACGTAACAAACATATACTTTTGATTTTCATATTGACACTTTATGGCTTTAGCGTCTACATTTTCAGCTATGTATCAATATGAAAATCAAAACTATAAGTTATTACATAAAGTTGATTGCATTTATTGTTTAATATGCTCAAACTAATTTGTATGTCAAATTTCTGCCCTGTCACTATGATAGATTTTAAATGAGTACGAAACATATAATATTCCAAAAATGCAATTTTGTAACCAATGGATGGTTATTTATTCCTACTATATTCTTTGCACTCATTTAAAATCTATTATAGCCAGATAAAAAAATTGTACCTATAGTTAATGAGAAGTCTCGTTGTTATAATTTATTTACTCGGATCAAATTAGTCAAATCACCTGTAACACAGAAATAATAATTTATTTTAACACAAAGAATTGTGTTCCTTAATTTAAAAAAAATGTAGTTAATAATGATGAAAATATACGTATCTGATAAACTGAGTGTCATTGATATTATTGTTATGCGTGTATTACTTTTATACAAGTAGATTGTTGCACTTCAAACTTTTTCCAGATGTTAGTTCTAACACAATTACACATACCGGAGTAGAGGTTTCATTGAGTTTTAGTCCATTTCAAACAATAACGTTATAAAGTTGTTAACATTGAGTTCCGACGTGGATGCGTTTATCTTTTTATCAGCAGTATGTACGACTACAATTTCAGGGTTCAGGTTAGGCATTATACTACAAAGAAAATGAGTTGGCAGCAGTTATAAGGATGTTATATAATAATTTAAAATTAAATTTCAATTATAAAGTGAATTAAAGCGTGAAAATTTTAAATTTTATTATTTAAATTGTATATATGTTTAAATATTATTTGTTTTAATATATATATATTTATATATATATATATATGTATGAAAATTTTAATTTTATTAATTATCAAAATTTGTTTCCAGAAGTAATATCATCTCATTCACTTATGATTTTTTTAATACTTTAATTTTTTAAGTTTTAGATTTCATTACATACAAAATGTTGACTGAAACGGAACAACAAATTGTTTTCAATAACCAGAATGACTTACACAATCAACAAATGTTAATAGATATACATAAAGATAAATTTAATGAAATTGTGAAAAATCAAACATTGTTTTCTATGCAGACACCTTTACTAATACAAAGACCATACAATATACAACCAGTGCCAATTGATTCTGAGTATATTCAAATTCTTTTTCTGGTAGTAATAAAAGAGGACATTGGAATTTTATTTGGTACAATAACAGGACTATTCACGTTTATGATAGTTGCAATAGTAAAATATTGTCAGATGATTGCAAAATTTATATAAATAAATTATTTCCTTATAATGCAAACATTAAAATTACGTTTGAAGAAGTACAATATCAACAAAATGCATATGATTGTGGAGTTTTTGCCATTGCATTTGCAACTGCAATTATTTTTAATACTTGTCCTTGTGGTTTGAGTTTTAACATCAATGAAATAAGAAAACATTTATTAAAAATTTATAAAACAAAATCTTTAGAAATGTTTCTTTTAGTAAGTAGCCATTACAATTTTATTTCGAGTTCTGTTCCATACAATCGGCAGCATGCAAAAAATTTTGATTTGTTAGATTTTAATTGTCAAAAAATTAATATGGAATTACTCGAGTCACAAAAATTAGATATTTTTATAAAAGAACAAGGACAATTGCTGGAATCATTTAGTGAACAAAAAAAAATTACAGAAATGAAATCGTATGCAATGATGACAAAGTCTCAAAATAATAAAGCAACAAGTGAAAAATACAAGAATAAAATTAATGAATCATCTAAATTGCAGCAACATGCGAATCAAGAATACAATCTTAAAGGTAATGAAAGTATTTTGAAAAAAGTTAAACACATTTGCTCTTATGATGCTGTAAAGGAAGACATTACAGTGTAATGAAATAAACAAATTTCATTACGGAAGAAATACAAGCACGTGAACAGATACGCAACAACGAGGAAAAATCACGACTATCGCGCACTAGCCGAAAAACTCGAAGAGACCTCGAGAATAGGAATTGCCCTTAATGCAGCACACAACACGGGCAGGTAACACGTAGATGCGGAAGGCCGACGCCTTGAGGAAATCAAGAGTGGAAGATTGAAGAAAAGCGTAAACAAGTGTCATCATCGATAGAGAAGCGCCGAGAAAAACCTTCGACGGTGACTTAATTAGGCGTGGCAGCGGAAAGTGAGAGGGCCCAGTGCCAAAAATCACCTACCTGCTTAAATAGCGAAGATAAGCGGCGGCGCGGTCACTAAGTTCACAGACCGAAAACCGATCAGTACGATCGATTGACCGCAAGTGCGTGATCTCTATATACGCAGACACAAATAGTCGACAAGTACTCGAACCTGTATAATTGTATTCTTTTGAACGCGCGCAAAAAACACGAAAAGCAGTAGTGCGCGAGTCTTTCGTAATTAAGTAAACGGAGAAGACGTTCCGTTCGAGAAAGAAAAGAGAGAGAGAGAGAGAGATAGATACGGAGCATAGAACGGACCGACCGAATACCTGTAAAAAGGCCCAGACGCGGCGGCGCCGTATACTCTCTCTCTACGAAGGAAGACCCTCACAGCGGGAGATTACCGAGCGGCAGCATCCAGCATCGACTTCTACATATACATAGATATAGATATACACGTACACATACAACACACCGAGAGTAGCAAGGTACTTTTTCTCTTACTAAAATATCTGAGTTTTTCATTTCTATACTGGTCTCGTATTTTCCGACCCCTCACCCGGTAATGCGATCATACAACGATCGCAAAGCAAGGGGCAATTATTACTAAATTCATGTTCATTAAATAAATGAATAAATATATACATATATACTTTTCACATAACGTATATCAGAGTCCTTTATTTATTTCCCTTGGAACCATCGCGAATTAAGAAGTTGTATATACATGTTCAGACGTAACATATATATATAATTTTAAATTGGTGCATCGGTAAATGGAATAGGGAAATACGAGATCATGAGCGATGGTTCCCAATAATGTCAGAGGCGGACGCGTTTAGCAATTGGCGCGAACCGGAGATTACAAACGAAGACTCAACGATACTCAATAAACTCAGACAAACTAGAGAAAATATAGACACAGTTGACGAAAACGATAGTTTAGCCGTACAAAGATTAATCGGAGACGCAAACGGACTCGCGAAAGAAATTACGGAAACTTGCGAAAAGTACACGATCGAGGAACCGAAAGACTTTGACAATTTCCCAAAATCACAAGAACAATTCTACAAATACAGAGACAAAAAGAACGAGACCGACGACGACAGTGATAGTGACAAAGATACAAATATCACGAAACAATTACGATTGAAAAGAGAAAGTTTCCTAAAAAGCAAAGAAATTTTTGACAGAAAACTCAATAATAGAAAATTTGATGCGAGCACTCCGATAGTCAATAAGAGCGATAGTCACAGAAAATTAGTTTCATATCTAAAAAGCGCACAAACAGATGAGTCGATAATAAGCGAAGAAAAAGAATTTGAAGATATAAAAGCGCATTTAAGTAAATTCGTGGGAACGGAAAAAGTCGAAGAATATTTTTCAAAACCCGAAAATATAGAGGAGGTAAATAATACTCTCAGAGACAACCCAGGGTACGGGGGAATAGAATTTATTACAGGAGTTGTTGACCGAATAACTGAATTTTTCAAATATCCATCAACCACACAAAACTTACGTAAAATCGAGTCATTCTCAAACTCAAATCCTACATTAGAAAATAGTAATATACTCTATTTTACTACGAACGAGTGTAAAGGCGCAGATTTCGAAAATACCGATAACGAAATGGCAACCGACGGTATGAGAGGCATGTCAATTTCGAATATTTTAGATATCATTCCACGGTATAACGGACAAAATATCGCATTAAATGTATTTCTTGACGGTTGTAGAGAAGCGAAAGAGATGGTTCCGGCGGGACGCGAAACGGAATTGGTTAAATTCATACGAATGCGTTTATACGGAGACGCACTTACGAGTAGCCGCGGTCAAAGTTTCAAATCGATAACAGAAGTAATAAATTTTTTTGAAAAAATATACGGTTCGGCAAAAACGTATCATGATTGGACGGGAGAATTAGCAAAGAAACGTCAAAAAAGAGGAGAGTCGGTAATTACATTTTTCAATAAAATCAAAGAAATCCAAAAAGAAATACTAGCAACCGCTTTACGGGAAGAGAGATATGACGCGGAGAACGAAAAAAGTTTTCGAGCTGAAATAGAGAGAGACTGCATTAAATTCTTTAAACGCGGCGTGAAATGGGAAATTCGAGGTCGGATGGGCGACTACGAGACGCTAGACGAAGCGCGTGAACAAGCGATAGAGATAGAGAGAGAATACGCAGGCTGCGGTAACGAAGACGAAAGTCCCTCGGAGGACGAGAAAGGGAAAGTACCGGAGACGCGTAAAGTACATGCAATCGAGCCTTACACTATAATAGTATGTAACTTTTGTGGAAAGACGGGTCACGTCATGATGAATTGTCGAAAAATGATGCAACAACAAGCGCAATCGAGCGGAAGGCCTTATAACAATCCGAATTATTATAACAAAAATAATCGAAATTTCGGCGGTTGGAACGCCGAAAACAGGCGTCGGGTGGAGTTTTTGCCGAATAATAGCAACAATGACAATAATAATAATAACAATGGTAACAGCAAAAATAATAGAAGCAATAATTCATATGGACCCAGGGGGGCCCAACCTAATATAAGATTACCCCATAATAAATTAAATAAAGATTGCTATTATTGCGGAAAAACGGGCCACATGCAAAGAGATTGTTATAAGCGCCAACGCGAAGCTCGCGCTAACAATCAAGGGCAGGGAAACGAGAGTGCTCTTTCGCGGGAGGGCGCCCCGAGGGAGTCAAATACAGGAGGACGCCCGGGAGTTCCGCGACAGGGGCCCATACCCATTGCCGGATCGAGTCAATAAATCTTAGTCGAATAAGCGCATCCCCAACGATTAAGATCGATGCCGGAGGTTTTCGAAGGCCACTGGTATTCATGTTGGATACCGGCGCGGCAATTAACCTAGTGCGTGAGTCGGAGGTAGCGCCCTATGTTAAAATTGACAAGCGAGAATACATAAAGTTGAAAGGGATAACCGAGGGATACATCGGTACACTCGGCAAAATAACAATTGATTTTAATGATATTATTACAGAGTTCCATTTGGTGGAAGATAATTTCCCAATAATTGAAGCAGGTATTTTGGGTAATGAATTTTTTCGCAAAGGTAATGCGAAAATAAATTTCAATGAAGAGTACATTGAAATAAATGGACAAATAATTCCGTTCATGAAAAATCGAGCAGCCATCGAGTCTACAGAGCAACGGGACGCCGTGAGCTCGAGCGCGATGACTGGGAGGGGCACCGAAAAGAGAAAGGTCTCCGAGCGGAACCCCGCGGAGGGGGAACCGAGGACGGACTATGACGAGACAGACCGAAGAGCGGGAGTATACTTGAATCGGGAGAAGCATTCGATAAGCCGGCCGCACGAATTGATTGAATATGAGCAAAACGAAATTACGGGAAATAATAATTCGGGAATGTACCCGGTAAATGAAAATTTCGAAAACGCGAAAGAAACGGTTCGCGAAGAATTTGAGAAAATTGATAAAGTAAATGATGCTTTGAATACGAGAGAGTCGACAAATGAAAGCACGCGTGCATTTAAGAACGAAATGATAATTAATGGTAGAGTCATGACTAATAATGAAATTGCAATAAATACGGAAATTGCAATGAGGAATAATATTGAAATTGATGATGAAATTAATGATGAAAATGAAACCTACAATGATGAAACAAATGAAAGGGCCATTGTAGTAAATGTTGTAACTGATATTGAAATTGATAATGAAAATGAAGACTACGATGATGAAATAAATGAAAGGGCCATTGTAGCAAATTATGAAATTGATAATGATAATGAAATTTGTGAAAATAAATCCGAAGATGAAATTCCGGATAAAGATAGAGAAATTGATGAGCTCATAATTGACGATACGATTCAAGGACACGAGACGAACGACATTACGGAGAAACATTTTGTGGGAGCGGAAGTATTTGAACATTTATATGGGGATCGTAAAGATGATAAAGCGGATAATTGTTATTTTATTAAAAATTATATTGAAAAAAGTCATATGGATAACCTTTGCTTCAATTATATGGAAATTTCAGGGAAAGATTATTATTCTGCCGAGATGCCAATAGGGATGGACAAGTCTATTTTTAAGATTGAATTATGCAACAATCCCGAAAACCATGAGAGTACTCGAATTGAGAAATTAAAATCATTATTGAAATTAGATCATTTGGTGAAAGAGACTCGAGAACCGATTGAAAAATTAATTGAAGAATACGCCGATTGTTTTCATTTAAAAGGCGAACGATTGGGAACAGCCAAAGTCCCAAGCCATCGCATTGTGACTATGGACGATATACCTATATACGAGAAACCGTACCGGCCGGCGCATCTATTAAAGGAGGAGCTCGAGCGGCAGGTAACCGAGTTGCTTGAAAGCGATATAATACGCCCCTCGAACTCGCCCTTTTCATCCCCAGCATTTTTAGTCGCAAAGACGCCCGACAGTAAAGGGAATAAGAGATATCGATTCGTGGTCGATTACCGAAAATTGAATGACAAAACGGTTAAAGATAAATATCCTCTACCGAATATTTTGGATATAATTGATCAGTTGGAGGGAGCACGATATTTTTCGGTATTTGATCTAGCGCAGGGATTTTTCCAAATACCCCTACATGAACCCGATCGGTACAAAACAGCGTTTACCACTCCGCAAGGGTTATTTGAATTTAACAAACTCCCAATGGGTCTTTGCAATAGCCCTGCCACGTTCCAGAGAGCCGTTGAGCTAGTATTCAAAGGATTACAAGGGCGTGAAATATTCCTATTCCTAGATGACGCCGTGATCTATGGAAAAACAATTGAAGAACACAATGAAAAGTTTGAAAAATTTTTGAAAAGGTTGCGAGACGCTAATCTTAAAATGCAGCCTGACAAGTGCAAATTTTTGCAAACCGAAGTGATTTATTTGGGGCACCTGCTAACACCAGAAGGAGTTCGCCCAGATCCGAGAAAAATTGAAGCGGTCAAAAATTTTCCGCGACCCAAAACGCAGAGAAATATACGCGAATTTTTGGGATTAGCGGGTTATTATAGGCGATTTATCGAAGGCTTCTCGAACATCGCAAGACCTTTAAGCAATCTTTTAAAAAAAGAATCGGTTTTTCAATGGTCAGACGAGACCGAAAAGGCTTTTGAAATTTTGAAAAACAAACTTTGCGAAAAGCCAATATTGCAAATTGCTGATTTTTCAAAACCTTTTGTTGTTACAACTGATGCCAGTTTGCACGCCATTGGCGCCATCTTGAGTCAAGGGGACATAGGAAAGGATCGACCTATAGCCTATGTGTCCCGAGTGTTATCCGATACCGAGAGCCGATACGATTCTTATTCGAGAGAAGCGCTAGCTATTCTCTACGCGGTATCTCAATTTCGACCATATTTATTGGGTCGACATTTCACAATTGTTACAGATTGTAAACCATTGGTGTGGTTTAAGAAATCTACAGATCTGACGACAAAGGTAAGCCGATGGCGAATAAAATTGAACGCATATGATTATGATATTGTGTACAAAAGTGGTAAGAGCAATACCAACGCAGATGCGCTTTCACGAAATCCGGTCACCGACGACAAACCCGAGGAGGAGGAAATCCACGAGAAGCTAGTCTTAGCAGTACAAACCCGTACGAGGGCGGGAAAAATACCAGTTCCTAATTATAGGGACAAAAGACCGAAGAAGGCAAATCGATCACGAGAGGAAATAAACCAAGAAAAATTAATAAAAACAAACGAAGTGAACCGATTGCCACCGTTACCCGAGGCAACTATGGAGCAAGAAAATGACAATGAAAGTGTTGACGAGAACGAAAGTCCACCACTATCAGGCGAAACGAGAGGTGAACCTGTATTCGAGGACACCGTTTGCAACGAGGACGAAATAAGGGAGCAAAGTGATCACGAAGTACGAGGAGAAGAGAAATTTGTGGAATGCAGAGAACAATTATACATGCGAAAAGACAACTACATATATTTCATCGACACAAAAGGTAACCCGTGTGACACAGGAGCAGAACAATTGTTATCAAGAAAATTTTTACCAAAATTTGCAAACCTAGAGTCAGGCGAAATCAAGTGCACTACAAGAAATAATCGGCAACTTTTCGCAGCAGTAATAAGGAGCACAACATCCGCAAGTACTACAGAAATTCGAAAGAATTTGATTGATACCTTTGAAGTATTGAAAGCATTGATAATAAAAAAAGGATTACGTTCTGTGAGTATAGCAAAAAGTCATAACGTTGAAAACGTAGAATGGAAGGAAATAGTACAACTAATGCGTAAAGCTCTGGAGAATGTGCAAATAAAGATCATAATCTGCCTGGGTATAATCAAATACATCGAAGAGCAAGATCGAAGCAAAATCATTAAAGAAATGCATTGCACCGCTGTAGGAGGACATCGAGGAGTCACCAAAACATATCGACGAATTAAACAGCGATATTTTTGGGAAAATCTCAAGGAGGACGTGCAAAATTTCATACGTACGTGTGTTACGTGTCAAGTGAAGAAGCTAGTAAGGGTTAAAACAAAACAACCCATGCAAATCACCGATACTCCACACTCACCTATGGAGAAAGTAAGTCTCGACATTGTTGGACCATTTCCAGTAACAGAAAATGGCCACAACAATATATTAACAATACAGTGTAATTTTTCAAAATATTGTATGGCAATACCTTTGAAAGATGCAACAGCAACGTCAGTAGCCGATGCATTTGTCAGAAGATTCATATGCATTTTTGGAGCCCCAGTGACAATTCTAACCGATCAAGGAAGCAACTTTATGTCAAAATTATTGCAGAGAGTTGCAAAAAGGTTCAAGATTAAGCAAGTAAAAACGACAGCCTACCATCCACAGGCTAATGGTTCGCTAGAACGCTCACATCATGCATTAGCGGAATATTTGAAAACAATTATGACCAATGAATCGTGGGACGAATTATTGGAACTGGCAACTCTATGCTACAACACAGTTCCACACGAAGGTCATTCTTTTACTCCGTACGAGTTAGTATTCGGGAAAATGGCCCGATTACCCTCTAGTGATCCACTAGAAAAGGAGGATCAACCTCCAACTTACAATGATTACGTTACAAATCTTAATCAAAAGTTATATGATTTGCAACGAATTGCCAGAGAAAAATTAATTGATTCAAAAATCAAGGCCAAATATTACTATGACCGCAAGGTAAATCCGCAAGAGTTTAGAATAGGCGATAATGTATGGCTATTAAAAGGAGGAAAGCAATATAAACTAGGAGATCAGTATGAAGGTCCATATACCGTCCTGGACATCTTCAATGGACAGCGCAATATCAAAATACAAATGAAAAATAAAAAAATAAAAACAGTCAACGCCAATAGACTCCGAATTTCGCATATCGAAACATCGCAAAATTAGGAATTTATCACCTACAAATTTTCCTATAATCAATAATAAATTTTTATATATATTGCCACAAGTATCAAGGTGAAGGGAAACAAATATAAAGCAAAAAAATTTTATACTTAGGAAAAAAATATATAGCTATACGATATAAAGGGAAAAGGAACTTCCAAAGGAAGGAACAGTAAGAATAGGGTTATGATGTTAAATGAAATCTCTAATAAAAAAAAAGTAACACCAAATTTTTTATGTTCACATATGAGTATATATTTTGAAATAAAATAAACATATATATATATATATATATATGTATAAAAGAGAAAAGGGCGGAAATACATAAATGATTACGGCCACCAAGGCCGGAGATCGTTCTCTAAAAGACGGCTGATGGAATCACCCGGCTGAGGCACCAAGCGCCAATCCTGCAAAAGAGAAAAAAAATAGAAATTCGTTATTTTTTATTTTATATGTATATATATATATATAGCAATATATGACCAAAACACTCACCTCGGTATCCTCCCACCGCATGATGGGCGGATCGGTAGATCCAGGCATTCCGCAAATGCCACAGGGATCGTCGGAGAACGGGAAATCCCCGTGACACACGACGAAACAGTTTTCCACCCCGAGACGGCTACGGGAGGTAACACTTCGATACGAATACTGAAAAAGAAAATACAATGCACAAGTTAATAATTAACACGCATATCTATATATGTATTTATACATACAAAGGATAGAATACTTACATACGGTCCACCGGGCCGGTCAAAATCAAAATAAATACGAGCCGGCTCCCGAACCGGCCCCCCACAGTATCCACACATCCTTGCGCGGCGACTAGGGAAGTGGCACGGTTGCCACCGCGAAGTAACGCCAGACAAGCCCTCCCACATGGGTGGCTGATATTCGTGGACGTATTCGTCCATGACCTCCTAGAAAGGAAAAATACAAAAAATTTTTTATTATTATTATTATACAAATACAAAATGAATAAAAAAAAAAAAGGAAAAACTTACCGACTCCGACGACACAAGATTCAACAGAAAACTTAAAACAAATCCGAACATATTAGACATATATAAAAAAGAAAACTGAAAGACACACAGAGAGACGACTGACAGAATCAACGATTTTTCTTATACTAAGAAAAAAAGTACAAGTACCGAGAGAACGATAGAAAATTCGAAACTTACTTAAGAGACATTACAAAGCGTCGCGATGGAACGGGCGACGAATTTTCGGGCCGAGAGGGAACCTGTTGCTCTGGTCGAGTGAAAGGCTGGAGATGCGAATGAGAGAAAAATTACTTAGAACTAACAAACACTACATTTTTCTAACACTATTATTAAGAAAATATATGTACTTACCATGAATTTATTTACAAACTTTGTTTATTGCAGAATAAGAAGAAATACGTATATATGTATATTTATATGAAACACACACATGTTCATACAAGAAAAACCAATTGGTAAAACATATTATTGTAAAATAAAAGAAAATTGATTGAATTCCTTATAAAAATATAATTGTAAACATTTTTTATATCATCGAAAAACAATAAAAGAATGTATTAAGAAATTTTAGAAGAAAAATTTTGCGAATAGATATTTGTAAACTTTATTAACAAAATAAATGTTTATAATTGAAAAAGTACCTTATAAACAATTGTAAATGAACAACGGGGAAGTTATGAGATACTACTCTTTGTTCATAAATTCAGGAGAACACATCATTACACCCTATGCATACACACATATATACACACAAGCACACTTCGTGTAATCGACTCGAGATGTACTCTCGTCTTTTTATAAGGGCGGAAGTGTAATGAAATAAACAAATTTCATTACGGAAGAAATACAAGCACGTGAACAGATACGCAACAACGAGGAAAAATCACGACTATCGCGCACTAGCCGAAAAACTCGAAGAGACCTCGAGAATAGGAATTGCCCTTAATGCAGCACACAACACGGGCAGGTAACACGTAGATGCGGAAGGCCGACGCCTTGAGGAAATCAAGAGTGGAAGATTGAAGAAAAGCGTAAACAAGTGTCATCATCGATAGAGAAGCGCCGAGAAAAACCTTCGACGGTGACTTAATTAGGCGTGGCAGCGGAAAGTGAGAGGGCCCAGTGCCAAAAATCACCTACCTGCTTAAATAGCGAAGATAAGCGGCGGCGCGGTCACTAAGTTCACAGACCGAAAACCGATCAGTACGATCGATTGACCGCAAGTGCGTGATCTCTATATACGCAGACACAAATAGTCGACAAGTACTCGAACCTGTATAATTGTATTCTTTTGAACGCGCGCAAAAAACACGAAAAGCAGTAGTGCGCGAGTCTTTCGTAATTAAGTAAACGGAGAAGACGTTCCGTTCGAGAAAGAAAAGAGAGAGAGAGAGAGAGATAGATACGGAGCATAGAACGGACCGACCGAATACCTGTAAAAAGGCCCAGACGCGGCGGCGCCGTATACTCTCTCTCTACGAAGGAAGACCCTCACAGCGGGAGATTACCGAGCGGCAGCATCCAGCATCGACTTCTACATATACATAGATATAGATATACACGTACACATACAACACACCGAGAGTAGCAAGGTACTTTTTCTCTTACTAAAATATCTGAGTTTTTCATTTCTATACTGATCTCGTATTTTCCGACCCCTCACCCGGTAATGCGATCATACAACGATCGCAAAGCAAGGGGCAATTATTACTAAATTCATGTTCATTAAATAAATGAATAAATATATACATATATACTTTTCACATAACGTATATCAGAGTCCTTTATTTATTTCCCTTGGAACCATCGCGAATTAAGAAGTTGTATATACATGTTCAGACGTAACAAACGGTTCATTCAAATATAGCCGTTCAATATGTTTTTGGAAAGCTCTCGATCTCAGCTTTTCAAATATGTGTCTCCCGATTCGCTGCGAGGAAGCTGGTTCGAGCAGAAATCGAAAAAAGGTTGATATGCAATTCTTGGTAAATTTTCCGATTTAGCTAGTGTTTTTCATGACTCCATATCTTCGGAACGGTTCATCCAAATATAGCCGTTCAATATGTTTTTGGAAAGCTCTCGATCTCAGCTTTCAAATATGTGTCTCCCGATTCGCTGCGAGGAAGCTGGTTCGAGCAGAAATCGAAAAAAGGTTGATATGCAATTCTTGGTAAATTTTCCGATTTTAGCTAGTGTTTTTCATGACTCCATATCTTCGGAACGGTTCATCCAAATATAGCCGTTCAATATGTTTTTGGAAAGCTCTCGATCTCAGCTTTTCAAATATGTGTCTCCCGATTCGCTGCGAGGAAGCTGGTTCGAGCAGAAATCGAAAAAAGGTTGATATGCAATTTTGGTAAATTTTCCGAATTTAGCTAGTGTTTTTCCTGACTCCATATCTTCGGAACGGTTCATCCAAATATAGCCGTTCAATATGTTTTTGGAAAGCTCTCGATCTCAGCTTTTCAAATATGTGTCTCCCGATTCGCTGCGAGGAAGCTGGTTCGAGCAGAAATCGAAAAAAGGTTGATATGCAATTTTTGGTAAATTTTACGAATTTAGCTAGTTTTTTTCCGGACTCCATATCTTCGGAACGGTTCATCCAAATATAGGCAGTTCAATATGTTTTTGGAAAGCTCTCGATCTCAGCTTTTCAAATATGTGTCTCCCGATTCGCTGCGAGGAAGCTGGTTCGAGCAGAAATCGAAAAAAGGTTGATATGCAATTTTTGGTAATTTTACGATTTTAGCTAGTTTTTTTCCGTACTCCATATCTTCGGAACGGTTCATCCAAATATAGGCGTTCAATATGTTTTTGGAAAGCTCTCGATCTCAGCTTTTCAAATATGTGTCTCCCGATTCGCTGCGAGGAAGCTGGTTCGAGCAGAAATCGAAAAAAGGTTGATATGCAATTTTTGGTAAATTTTACGAATTTGAGCTAGTTTTTTCAGGACTCCATATCTTCGGAACGGTTCATCCAAATATAGCCGTTCAATATGTTTTTGGAAAGCTCTCGATCTCAGCTTTTCAAATATGTGTCTCCCGATTCGCTGCGAGGAAGCTGGTTCGAGCAGAAATCGAAAAAAGGTTGATATGCAATTTTTGGTAAATTTTACGAATTTAGCTAGTTTTTTTCCGGACTCCATATCTTCGGAACGGTTCATCCAAATATAGGCATTCAATATGTTTTTGGAAAGCTCTCGATCTCAGCTTTTCAAATATGTGTCTCCCGATTCGCTGCGAGGAAGCTGGTTCGAGCAGAAATCGAAAAAAGGTTGATATGCAATTCTTGGTAAATTTTCCGATTTTAGCTAGTGTTTTTCATGACTCCATATCTTCGGAACGGTTCATCCAAATATAGCCGTTCAATATGTTTTTGGAAAGCTCTCGATCTCAGCTTTTCAAATATGTGTCTCCCGATTCGCTGCGAGGAAGCTGGTTCGAGCAGAAATCGAAAAAAGGTTGATATGCAATTTTTGGTAAATTTTCCGATTTTAGCTAGTTTTTTTCCGGACTCCATATCTTCGGAACGGTTCATCCAAATATAGCCGTTCAATATGTTTTTGGAAAGCTCTCGATCTCAGCTTTTCAAATATGTGTCTCCCGATTCGCTGCGAGGAAGCTGGTTCGAGCAGAAATCGAAAAAAGGTTGATATGCAATTCTTGGTAAATTTCCGATTTTAGCTAGTGTTTTTCATGACTCCATATCTTCGGAACGGTTCATCCAAATATAGCCGTTCAATATGTTTTGGAAAGCTCTCGATCTCAGCTTTTCAATATGTGTCTCCCGATTCGCTGCGAGGAAGCTGTTCGAGCAGAAATCGAAAAAAGGTTGATATGCAATTCTTGGTAAATTTTCCGATTTTAGCTAGTGTTTTTCATGACTCCATATCTTCGGAACGGTTCATCCAAATATAGCCGTTCAATATGTTTTTGGAAAGCTCTCGATCTCAGCTTTTCAAATATGTGTCTCCCGATTCGCTGCGAGGAAGCTGGTTCGAGCAGAAATCGAAAAAAGGTTGATATGCAATTTTTGGTAAATTTTCCGATTTTAGCTAGTGTTTTTCATGACTCCATATCTTCGGAACGGTTCATCCAAATATAGCCGTTCAATATGTTTTTGGAAAGCTCTCGATCTCAGCTTTTCAAATATGTGTCTCCCGATTCGCTGCGAGGAAGCTGGTTCGAGCAGAAATCGAAAAAAGGTTGATATGCAATTTTTGGTAAATTTTCCGATTTTAGCTAGTGTTTTTCATGACTCCATATCTTCGGAACGGTTCATCCAAATATAGCCGTTCAATATGTTTTTGGAAAGCTCTCGATCTCAGCTTTTCAAATATGTGTCTCCCGATTCGCTGCGAGGAAGCTGGTTCGAGCAGAAATCGAAAAAGGTTGATATGCAATTTTTGGTAAATTTTCGATTTTAGCTAGTTTTTTCATGACTCCATATCTTCGGAACGGTTCATCCAATATAGCCGTTCAATATGTTTTTGGAAAGCTCTCGATCTCAGCTTTTCAAATATGTGTCTCCCGATTCGCTGCGAGGAAGCTGGTTCGAGCAGAAATCGAAAAAAGGTTGATATGCAATTTTTGGTAAATTTTCCGATTTAGCTAGTGTTTTTCATGACTCCATATCTTCGGAACGGTTCATCCAAATATAGGCCGTTCAATATGTTTTTGGAAAGCTCTCGATCTCAGCTTTTCAAATATGTGTCTCCCGATTCGCTGCGAGGAAGCTGGTTCGAGCAGAAATCGAAAAAGGTTGATATGCAATTTTTGGTAATTTTACGAATTTAGCTCGTTTTTTCCGGACTCCATATCTTCGGAACGGTTCATCCAAATATAGGCAGTTCAATATGTTTCTGGAAAGCTCGTCGATCTCAGCTTTTCAAATATGTGTCTCCGATTCGCGAGGAATTTGAGCAAGGAAGAAATTCGGAAATATAAAAATGGAAACTTCAGAATAAATTGATCCAATTTTTGCATTTGGTAAATTGTTCGAAATTGCCTAGTTTTCCCTCCGGACATCCATATCTTCGGAACGGTTGCATCCAAATATAGGCAGTTCAATATGTTTCTGGAAAGCTCTCGATCTCAGCTTTTTCAAATATGTGTCTCCCGATTCGCTGCGAGGAAGCTGGGTTCGAGCAGAAATCGGAAAAAGGTTGATATGCAATTCTTGGTAAATTTTCCGATTTTAGCTAGTGTTTTTCATGACTCCATATCTTCGGAACGGTTCATCCAAATATAGCCGTTCAATATGTTTTTGGAAAGCTCTCGATCTCAGCTCTTCAAATATGTTTCTCCCGATTCGCTGCGAGGAAGCTGGTTCGAGCAGAAAACGAAACAAGGTTGATATGCAATTTTTGGTAATTTTCCGATTTTGGCCTAGTGATATTTCATGACTTCGCATATCTTCAGCAACGGTTCATCCATATATAGTCGTTCAATATGTATTTGGAAAGCTCTCGATCTCAGCATTTCAATATGTGGTCTCCCGATTCGCTGCGAGGAAGCTGGTTCGAGCAAAATCGAAAAAAGGTTTGATAGCAATTCCTTGGAAATTTTTCCGAAATTGCCTATTTTTTCCTCTCGGAACTCCATATCTCGAACGGTTGATCCAATATAGGCATTCAATATGTTTCTGGAAAGCTCTCGATCTCAGCTTCTCAAATATTTTCTCCCTCGCTGCGAGGAAGCTGGTTCGAGCAGATAATCGAAAAATGTTGATATGCAATTCTTGTTATTTTTACGTGTTAGCTAGTTTTTTTCCGTACTCCATATCTTCGGAACGGTCATCCAATATAGGCGTGCAATAGTTTTGGAAAACTCTCGATCTCCAGCTTGTTTTCAAATATGTGTCTCCCCGATTCGCTGCGAGGAAGTTGGTTCGAGCAGAAATCGAAAAAAGGTTGATATGCA